>ML685837.1:68361-158952 GCA_007922175.1 Pelusios castaneus
TGTTTTTCTATGTGACTGACAATTTTATTCTTAACTATTGTTTCAACCAGTCTAAACAGGTAACCTACAAGCACAGGCTGTCTGATTAGCAGGAAGAATGAGCAGATCAGTTCTTAAGCTTAGCAGCTATTCAAAGCATTGGCTTACAGCTTCATTAACTACTGTGCCTACTTGTTGTCAACCTTGATACTGCCTTGTTCCAGCCTCAGCCCTAACACTTTTGTCCTGCCTCACTCCAGGTAATTCAGCTTTGACCCGCAACTCCAAATCCAGACTTCTGACTTTGGCTCTGACCCTCAACTCTGTCATCTGACTGTGGAATCCTGTTCCTAGTTACCAGCTCTTGCAAGACAGGCCACTTTCCAGTTTCTGACATCCACCAAGAACAGCTAAGAACACGAGGATCATTGTGAAGATTTATGAGGAAAGCAATAGCCTGAATGAGAGATCCCTCTAATGAAATGCTTCCCACTGTAATAGAAAAGTAGAAAATTTCAGCAGCTCTCCCTAACTGGCATATGTTGGTAGACCTCCCTGAGGTCTACTACAATCAAGAAATCCTGGGGTAATAGACTCTTGAGGATAAGTTTTAGAAACCTCAGAGACCTGGTGGATTTGTTGAGGGACTTGAGGTCTAATATGGCTCATGCCCCCCTTCTTCTTTGGGAACACACAGAACACCTAGTTGGGTCATACAGTCTAGCCAAGCAAGAATCACCCTAACAAGACAAGAGACTGCTGCAGATGTCCAAAGGTCACAAAGTTCTTTCTTAAAATGAATGGATTTTTTCAGTGTGTTGGCTTCCTTTGTAAACATTTCCTCTGATGAAATGAGTGTGTCTTTGACCAAAGTGGCAAGTGCTGCATCCACCTTTGACTAAGTCTTTATAATAGAAACTCCATGAGTCTGAGAATGCTTGTCTTTATTAGGAAATTCCCACCCAGTCTTGATTATTTCTCCAAATACTACATGCAGTAGAACACAATTCTTTCTTTGCTTTCACTGGAAAATATTTTTGAGGTGCTTTGGAAAATATTTCTGAAAGGCTTTCTTGGATTACTCTTGAATTAGTGATTTCTCAAAAGACTCAGGCAGCCTTTCATGTTTGGTGAGCAGCTTCCATAACACATGATCAAATACCTGAGAGGCAAAGAATCTCTTGCAAGTCATCCTCTAATTCTGCTCAGCCTGAGCCAGACAATTACCCTTCCTCCAAGGAGGTCAAGTAGGAGGAGAAAACATTCCACATCACTCTCTTAATCTCCAAGCTCTTTGCTTTTTTGATCTTATGAACTTTAAGCTTTTCTTTTTTTTTAATCTAAACTGGAGATAAGCCACAGGAGAAAGTCTCTCTTCAATTTCCCTTTCATGAAAGTGCCACAGTCCTTGCCAGAACACCTTCCTCATTGCTTGTAATGGGAAGGACTCTAGACCAGATCTGAACTGAGGAGAACTCTGAATCTGCACATTCTCTCTCTTTCTTTGCCTTTCCCTGTAAGAGTAGCCACAGGTTTTCACCCTAAGATCGCTTTCAGACAGAAATTTTGGGGGTTTTAAAAATTCTGTTTTAGTAGTCTCCAAGTTAAAAATAACTGAATTTTATTAAGTCCTATCCTGAAAGTCTCTGCTACAAAAAGCAGTCCCCTGTGTCTCTGAGATGCTCCGCAGAGGGGTTGTCTCAAACACAGATTAATCAATCTTTGCTCTGCCTCCAAGCAGTTGGGAGAGGGCTGAATGCCCCACAATACAGACTGTCTTCCAGGGACAGTGGTTGAAAATGAAAATGCTTTGAAAGTAAGCCTTTTTTAGGAACCTATGTAGATGTTTCAAACAGGACTCTGCTTTATTTGTCCCTGTCTTTCCTCAGGCTAGAAACAAGATGGAGAACAGATAATATTCTGAGCTAAAATAGGTGATGGATGATTTCATTCATGTCATGGCCTTTTCAGGGTTGATGAGGTTGGGAATGGGACAATTCTGTTCCTGTAATTCTAGCACAGCTCCACTGGGTACCTCCTCTGAACAATATATAGTGACCTTATTTGGTCAAAGATATAGCTAACTATTTTGCTCCCAAAATCAAAGAGCTTGGCACCAATTGGCGATCTAACACCAGCCAGGGCTGGTTGAGAGACCTACACCTGAGGCAATGGAGGGCAGTTATTTGCCTTGTACTTGTTTTATTTTAAATCTGCCTTATTACCTGTTTTCTTTTATATAGCATCTGGCAAGATTGTGAGTTGACTTTTCTTTGAATACTCTCAGCTTCCCATAGGTTTCCCAGTGTATCTCTACAATAGCTGGAAACTGATCTGTCTGAGCATCTGGTCCCATAGACCAAAGTCCCATATGCCTGTATGAAAGATTTCTTTTTCACCCCTCAGGGAGGGGCACTTAGGCAGTTGGATTTTTAGGCTGAGGGGAATCAAATGTGCAACACCATCTCTCCATATTTGCATTGCTTATGAAAGCCTGTAAAGACTTGTGTGTGTCAGGGCACAGTTCATAATTATTTGTTTTTATTGGCCTGATGATACTTGAGAATGTGTGACCCAAAGGAGAGGTCTGACACGAAAGCCTGTCTGGATTGGTCTGCCTTTGAAGGTCCTGGATGGTTAGATCTCGCTTTCTAGTGAAAATCTCCCCCACTTAGAAACAATGAGTCGCTGACCAGCAGGGAAAATAGCACTGTGTTACCTTCAACAGCAATACCAGGACAGTAAGAAGGAACTGAGGGATGGTTGGATCCAAGCCGCTCTTTATGCCCTCAGATGGGAGATAGGGATGCACAAGGACATCTAAGATGCAGTTGCAGCCCCCAATGGACACTGCTGGTCAAAAGAATCTGATTCTGTGAGCATGAGGCTTGTGCACACCAAAAGTGGAATCTGTGTCAACAATTACTCGGATGAACTAGAAGGAACTTCAGCAAGTGGTGAATTCCCCGGCTCCCAGTGACTGACAAGTCTGGTTCTGCACCAAGACACAAACAGGATGAAGCACCCACTGTAGCATTTCTGTGGAGCTAAGAACAAAGAATGAAGTCCCTCAACAATAACCTTAGGTAGACTGCACCATTTCCTTTAAGAAGAAAGGGACCAGCACATAACAAGCAGATGTGAACCATATGAAGTAGGGATTGTTGATACAGCTTTTCCCACCACCATCACCAAAACTGCTCCACAATTCTCAGGGGCATAGAGGGCTTTTGTGAGACTTTACACCTCAGACTAACTTCTCTTGGTAGGTCTACTATGTCGTCACTATGCATGACTGCCCTGATCCCATATTCTCTTTGGCAGAGTCCATGGAAGTCTGGTTTTTGCTCTGAAATCTTTTCAGACAATTCCTCGGATATCATGCTAAGCACAATATATAGCAGTCATTCAAAACAGATAACTGGAATCTTCATCTCAAAACAAAGTATAAGGGTATCAAATTTGAAGGGATTTCGGTATTAAAGTTACAAATTAAAAATTAACATAAAGGAGCATCAGTAACTATGCAGAACACACTAGCAATGTTCAGAAGGTAAAGGTTAACTGTGTCTTGAGTATGCTTTCAATTCTCAGAGAGGCCCTCACTATTATTTCCTCTGGCTTGGGACTTGTTTTATATGTAAAATTAAAAGTATGACATATTAAAATAATGTGCACTACCCAATAGGGAACTATTACTTACTGGGTCCAAATGTAAGACTTCATAAGGGTTGTATTCTTGATATTCTCTGTCTGTTTTGGAAACTTTGTATGCAAGGAACAGAAATAACACCCATCCAGCAAGAAGAATTACTTTCCTGTTTGGAAAGAATATGAAGGGTAAAATAAAACACATAACATCCTCTTTACTTCTAACATAACACTACAGGTAATTTGGGAAGCTCATTTATATAAATAAAACTTAAAAGGAAAGCATATTATATAATGAGATCCAAAAAAATTAAAATCAATTTTAGAACCAATACCCCTCGTTATAAAACGGCTTTGGACACTGATTGGTCTTGCGGAATGGCTGGGCTTTTTATTTATTTTTTATGCTGTTTACATAAACAAGAAAAACTGACTGTTCTCCATTTCCACACCCTTCTACTCCCACACACCAAAAATCCCTCCAAGCATACAGCAGAAATTAACAAATGAGAAAATGGGTCTGTGCCTCATTTACATAGCATACTTTGCACCGAATAAATTTTTTAAAAAAGGCAGCACAGAAGAAGAATAAAACTTAACAGCTGGAAAGTGAAAGGGGAGAGAAGAGATGTGAGAAAAGGTAAACAGCTGGGGCTAAGACAACATATCACATTTAAGCGAGCAAAACATAGAACATCTTTCTATTTAGTGTATTTAACTGAATGACATCATTATCATTGGTAATTTAAGGACAGGAACCACATTAGCATAACCGTTATTAGCAGGATCGAGGTCAAATTGTTGGTGTCTACTACGTTAACTGCACAGGAATTTAAGAAGCTGTAACCCATGGTGGCTTCTCTCTGAATTTCAAGCCCTACTAGATATCAATCAACAACAACTTTTCATTATGCAATTAATTGTAACAAATTCTAATAGTCCCTTTTATTAAAAAAAGTTATGAGGCTATTATTTTATTATAGAACTAACTCCAGTTGGTTTAATTAAGATTTCAAATTTATTTAACAAAATTACAAAACATAACCTAAATGAAAAGTTACACAAATGAAATATACTTACTTTATTGTAGGAATTATGTTCTGTTGTGGTTTTAATAACCTCAAACGATACCACAGACATCTTCCATACACTTTTCTTATATTTTTTAATCGAATTTGCTCTGAAAAAAGTTAAAATTGGCTAGTTAAAATTTCACTACAATCTAAGGCAAATATAAAGTGACAAGCGAACTGTGTTATGATCATCTTGGGGTTTGCAGTGCAATTCTAGTTTGAGACCTGAAAGAACTTTGTAATCAAAAAGCAGTAAGTGAATTACATATCGTCTCAGACCCTAAGCTATCAACACTCCTAGCTATCTTTGAGACACCATGGACATCCTGAGAAAACTACAATCCAGCAGTGATCTCCCAGAAAATACCATCCTGGCCACTATGATGTAGACGCTCTTTACACTAATATCCCACACAAAGACAGATTATAAATCATCAGAAACACTATCCCAGATGATGCCATAGCACGGCTCGTGGCTGAACTTTATGACTTTGTACTCACCCACAACCATTTCAGATTTGGAGATGATTTATATCTTCAAGTCAGTGGCACAGCTACGGGTAACTGCATGGCACCACAATATGCCAATATTTTTATGGATGAGTTAAAATACCACTTTCTCAGCTCTCGTCCCCAAGTATCACTCCTCTACTTATGCTACACTGATGACATCAACATCTGGACCCATGAAACGGAGTCCCTTGAAGAATTCCACTGAGATTTTAACAATTTCCACCACACGATCAACCTCAGCCCAGACAACTCCACATGGGAGACCCACTTTCTGGACTCTACAGGACAAATAAGTGATGGACACAAACACCACACTATACCGGAAACCTACTTACTGCTATACTTACATCCCTCAAACATTTATCCAGAAAACACCACACGACCCCCTGTCTCAGCCAAGCCCCAAACACAACCGCATTTGCTCTGATCCCTTAGACGGAGATAGACACCTTCGAGATTTCTATCAAGCATTCTTAAAACTACAGTACCCACCTGGGGAAGGATTGACTGAGTCAGATGAGTACCCAGACAGATTGAAAGAGCCAGACAGGTACCCAGAAGTAAACTACTACAGGACAAGCCCAAGAAGGAAAACAACAGAACGCTGCTAGTCATCACCTACAGCCACCAAGACAAAACTTTGCAGCACATCATCAAGGATCTACAGCCTATCTTACAAGATGACCCCTCGCTCTCTCAAGCCTTGGGAGGTAGGCCAGCCAGCCCCCCACCCTTAAACTGATATTCACCAGCAACTACAGACCATATAGCAGAAACACTAAGGCAGGCACATATCCCCACAACAAATCTCGCTGCCAATTCTGCCCACGTATCTGCACAAATGACACCATAGAATCATAGAATCTTAGGGCTGGAAGGGACCTCATGAGGTCATCTAATCCAACCCCCTGCTAAAAGCAGGACCACTCCCACTAAATCATCCCAGGCAGGGTTTTGTTTAACCAGGCCTTAAATATCTCCAAAGACAGAGATTCCACCACCTCCCTAAGTAACCCATTCCAATGCTTCACCACCCTCCTAGGGAGAAAGCTTTTCCTAATATCCAACCTCAACCTCCCCACCTGCAACTTGAAACCACTGCTCCTTGTTCTGTCCTCTATTACTACTGAGAACAGCCTAGCTCCCTCCTCTTTGGAGCACCCCTTCAAGTAGTTGAAGGGTACAATCAAATCTTCCCTCAGTCTTCTCTTCTGTAGATTAAAATAAGCCTAGTTTCTTCAGTCTCTCCTCATACATCATGTGCCCGAGCCCACCTAATCATTTTCGTTGCCCTCCGCTGGACTCTTTCAAATTTGTCCACATCCTTTCTGAAGTGGGGAGCCCAAAACTGGACACAGTATTCTAGATGCGGTCTCACCAGTGCCAAATAGAGGGGAATAATCACATTCCTCAATCTGCTGGCAATGCTCCTACTGATGTAGCCCAATATGCCATTGGCCTTTTTGGTAACAAGAGCACACTGTTAATTTATATCCAGCTTCCCGTCCACCATAACACCCAGGTCCTTTTCTACAATGCTGCTACTTAGCCGATCGGTCCCCAGCCTGTAGCAGTACATGGGATTTTTCCGTCCTAAGTGCAGGACTTTGCACTTTTCCTTGTTGAACCTCATGAGATTTCTTTTGGCCCAGTGTTCAAATTTGTCTACGTCACCCTAACACCTGTCCCTGCCCTCCAGAGTGTCTACCATTCCCCGCAGCTTGGTGTCATCTGCGAACTTACTGAGTGTGCAACCTATCCCATCATCCATATCATTAATGAAGATGTTGTACAGAACCATCGTAGGACCTAATCAAATCAACTACTCCATCAAGGGCTCATTCACTTGCTCATCCACCAATTGATATATGCTATCATGTACCATCAATGCCCCTCTACTTTATACATTGGACAAACTTGTCTGTCTCTGCACAAAAAAATAAATGGACATAAATCTGACATCAGAAATGGTAACATTCAAAAACCAATAGAACACTTCAACCTCCCTGCTCACTCGCTGAAAGATATCTCCATTACAGTATTTAAACAAGTTAATCCTAAATCAAAGCTTCAAAAGAGAAGCTAGCGTTAGAATTCATATGCCAATTTCACACCATTAACTTGGGCTTGAATTAGAGATATGGCCTGGTTTTCTCATTACAAAAAGTTATTTTCACCTCTCTCAAGCTCCCAACTTTCTTATATGCTGTTACACACAGTCTGAATCTAAACAACTTGTTGGATTTGCTGAAATAGTCTGGGCTGAACCTGTCACTCACACTTCACTGGATTTATTTTTCCCTTCCATACTGTAAGTTTCCCATTTTCAAGCATCTGATGAAGAGGGATTTCTCCAACGAAAGATCATGCAATAAATAAATCTGTTAGTCTTTAAAAGTGCCACAGGACTCCTTGTTTATTTCACATATCTGTTTTCTAGGCATTTAAATGGTTTCAATTTTGTAAAAGGTTAACTTAGACTGATCTATACTACCAATTATCTTTTTTCTGTTTATCGTGAAACAAGAATCACTGCTGAATTAAAAAGTTAGGAGATCTAGCTTGTCTATTCCATGCCCTACAAATCTCAGATTTGCAATTTTAAAACTAGTCTACTCAAGCAAATTGTCTCCTCCTCTGATATCAGTTGTATTATCATGTGGGGGCACAGAAAAGAAGATGGTATTTGAAATGGGTTTGGGAATAAAACCTGGGAGAATGAACTGAGGAAATTTTTTGAGCACAGCACTGGAAGAACTAAAAGTCTTTAATATTATTACTCTCCTCCTCTTTGTAACACACAGTGTTTATTTTTAATTAGATCATAGCTCTTTGGGGCAGGGACTATTTCTATCTACTGATTATGGAAAACTTACAAAAAAAATAAATAAATCTCTGGCTTGAGGACTTTTCCAATGCAATGCTCGTTAACAAAAGCCTCGCATCTGATTGGTCCAAAGACTTTGGCTGGAACAAGCAAAATTCATCAATTTGTATGAATCAAAAGGTAACACGGAATCCTGGACCTTTAGTAAACAAGCCATCTGAGGGAAGACTGAAGTTCCAGAATTTCCAAGAGTGATCGACTTGGGGAGAGGAAGTCAGAACATCAACAAGCCATTCCAGTCTCTGGCCAGTCTCTCCCTGTACCAGAGGCAGCCCACTAGTGTGAAGCATTGCACCAGCAAAACAGCACTGAATGACTACTTAACTCCAGTTCCAACTCCTACTCTACAAGAGTCCAGAAGACCACAAAAGCTGAGAAGTTCACAAATCCCTTGGGAACACAAGTATCTTATTTTTGCTATTTCCTTGTTTTCTTCTTAACCAGGAAATATCCCAGTCTTTTTATTTCTAGGATGTGAAAGTAAAAGTGTGGCAGTGTGTATGCCTGTGGGAAGGTTCCTGAAAGGAGTTCCCAAGGTTTAAACATTTCTAAATATAACCTCAGACATGTTTTAATGCGTGTTCCATGTCTAGAAGTCTGGAGAGACTTGAGATTATCATTTCTAATTTCTGGTAAATAGGAAATTAAACACCTGTTTATCAACAGTTCTGTTAAAGCTTGAATTGTAACATCTCCTTTGAGGGGAATGGAGGTGAGGAAATGTCAGACTTTAATTCTTGTGTGGTGGCTAAGAAGTAAGCTTTATAACTGGCTTCAGTATTAAGATAACTAATCAGCTTCAAAATTGCAGATCTGATTGACTATGGTAAAATTATTTAGCTGGGATTTATAGCCAAATGAAAAACCATGGTTTTACATTTCTTAAAATGAAGAACAGCTAATTATTTTTACATTGATTTAATGATGTAACTCTTACCCATTACCGAGACTAACTTGGGTGATTGTGTTTTATTTCTAGTTTAGTATCTTAACTTGGATGTGATTTCTAGATGATGTTTTACTAAAATGTATGAAATAGATACTCAGTCACTTCTCTTTCAATAAGAAAGAGTGGGTCCAAAATGTTTGAGGCCCTGGGGTGAACACCAACCAGTCAACCTAAAAGTCTGACAAGCTCTTACTAAGAAAATCTACGGTTTCTCACATCTATGGAATTTTTTGGAAGTAATTCACCTTCAGGTTTATGGCTCTCGGTGCAGCAGTAGCTTCGCCAACCACAGGTTCTCGAATAATATGAAAAAGAAATTTCTTAACGTAACATCCGGTTTTCATCAGAAGTCCTATTTGGATGTTGTGATGTCCTCAAAGGAGGGGGCCTATGGAAAACCCTGTACATAAAAATACTCAAAGTGAAAAAAATTTCACATAAAGCTCCTGGCAAGCCATTGGATGTCTGTCCTGGTAGAGCCACGGAGGGTGGAAAAAGATGGTTCCCCAACTGTGTACGAGAGGGAGGCGGCATGCTATTCTTCATTCTGGTCTGGGAACCACTCGGCTAAGGATGGATATTTTTCAAGTCGTCATCCCACGGCAGCAATGCATCTGAGCGTACAGCAGGACTTGATAAATCCCATGCACTAAGTTGCCAAGATTCCTGTACCATGGTGCCTTGCTGCACCACAGCACTTAAGGGGCGGAAAGCCCCCGGCAACAACAAAACCACACTGCTGCATCTTTGTCCGCGGATTGTGGTGGCAGGGGGCTGCTTCCATACGGTGCCGCTGAAACTGGCAGTAACTTTTCATGAGGGGAGAAAGCCTTCTTCCTCACAGCACTGCTGAAAGTGGCAGCGGCTTTTCAGCAGGAGGGGGCCCTCTAAAGAGCCGCACACTTGGGTGCCTATGTTTTTTGGGAAAGCATTCAGGTGTCCGGTATGTTTGTCAAGGCCCGGTGTAGAGAGGTAGTTGTAGCCATGTTGGTCTGAGGATATCGGAGAGATGACACACATACTCTAGGAACTGTAACACAGGAAGGCACCAGAACAGTACCATATAGAAAGCCTAGGTAGGCAATATTGACTGAGATATTAATCTTTGCAGTCCCAGACCTGTGTTGGATCTACATTTACACAGTTCTACTGCAGAGACATCAGTTACAGCTAATAGCTCCCTCATTAAGAGCTGTAAGACTATAATATCCCTCTTCCAATCATATACTGGGGCAGGCTCCTGGGCCCACCTTCGTGCAGTCAGTAATCCTGCCTTTGCCCTCCCCTGTTGAAATGAAATGGCACTCTACTGCCATTTTCAAGTTTCTAGAAAACAGCCATTGCTCATCCCTTTCCTACTCTCTTGCTCTCCCCTTTTCAATAACCCAGGTGACCTGTTGCAGATTGTGCTCCTGGCTAGTTGACTAGGATGAACATCCAATCCATGACACACCCAATCTTGAAGCTTGATGGCTATAAAAGTAGGCAACACACTACACTCTTCACACTGCTGCCATAGGATCTTCAAGACTCATCTTGTGCCTCTGAAACTTTTGCAGTCCACTTCATTTTGCGGATATATCTCAAAAGGTATTTGAGATCTGGCTGCCACAACCTCCATATAGATTCAGCAAGAGAGAAAACACAGGTAGAGGCAAGAGATCTTCAAAGGTACTGACAGCAGGACGAGAAACTCCACCAGCCATTTGGGACACATACTGAAATAGTATGGATGAAACTGTAGAAGAATGCAGCTAGGGAGCATTGATAATGACTGTTGCTGTGCATTAGCCTTGAAGACTTGTCCTGTCCGGTCCGAACTAGTTGCCTGTTTCTGTGTCTGTTATTTTGTCCTTGCTCTTTCTAAATAAGGGTGGATCGCAGCTGAACAAATAAGCTGTAGCTCTTTCCTGTCTAATGCATTCTGAGGGTCTATAAAGGATACTGCCCGACATCACGGTGGCGGAGATTTCCTTTGTTCTCTCCCCATGAGCGCTCTCGTATTCTGAATAAAGTAAAGTTTTATGATCACACTCAAGTTTATTGATTCGGAGTATTTTTGACAAAACCCTAGCAACAAGGAAGTCAGCTCCCATTGCCAGATTTCAGGACACTTCTCAAGGTACAGAAGACTATTTGGATGTCTAAATCTACCTCATGGAAGTTAGTGATAAAAAGCCACTAAAACACCAAACTACCCAACTTAGATGACAGTTCTATCTACTACAGCAACCAACAGACCTAGTCAATTACGCTACGTAACACAAGACAAATCCTTGGCTAGTACTGCAGCACAGCACACCCACTCCTTACCCCACTTGAGGGAGACCTTGCATACTTCCTGTGTGAACAGAGACAATGGCACTAAAAAACTACCTGCTATACCCAAGCTTCTGTTTTGAAGTCTAAGGGCAGGTCTTCACTGATGGATGCAAATTCAACCAACAGACTGATCTTCCAAATTCACTGATTGGTCTGGGAAGACCCACTCAGCCAATCAAGGCTAATCTTGTAAGACGCCCCCCCGCCACCACCACGAGAAGGAGTAGCAAAGTTGGAAGGAAATGTTTTTCCTCCGACTCAGTGCACTGAAGACACTAGAGTAAGTAGGCAATCAGAGGAAGATGCACAAGATATTTTAATTACTTTGCGCATCTCCCTTTGAGTGCCACCAAAATCGTGCTGCAGTAATAGACCAGGGCTAAGGCACACCTCTAAGGACAACCCCTAGGTATAGGCCAGACACTAACTGCTCAGGGCACCACCACCCCCAACCCTGTGAGTGTGTATGGGGGTGAAGGTAGTAGAGAGAGGTGCAAACCAATGCTGAAGTGACTCTTCACCTGTATCAGCAGCTATTCCATATTCATGTTCATGGTATATGAAGACGTAAAATGATCTCTTCATCTTCAGAGGAAACTCTTGACTAACAGACTCACTTTCCCAAAGTAAACTTTGCACAAACCATAGAGTACCTTGCAGCATACCAGAAGCTAACAATACACACATGGATCTACCAGTTATGAAACAGTTACAGCATCTTCTGACAAAGCTGTGGCCATTCACACCAAACTAAAAAATAAATACCTTTATTTTATATTTATGCCCAGCACTCACTCTCAGAGCCAACAGCAGGTTTGAATGCAAAATCAATTAATATGGCTGGGGCTCAAGCTGTAGCCTTCAGGTATTCTGGGACGTTGCCAAGTACGTGTCTACAGACTGTTTTCAATCCCAATGCTGCCCATAAGGGTGGCAGATTATTTGAGATAAATTCTGAATTTCCGAGACCTGTTGGGGCAGAAATAGAGGCTTAATTTGAGCCCATGATATGCACACAGATACACACAAATTTAGAACAAAGTGATTTTGTAGAGAGCCTGGTTTTGGGACCGGAGAGTAGGCTGTTTGCTTTAACAATGTCTGTTCTGAGGAAACAACCAAATGATGCCAAATTTTGACTACTAGTTTTAGCTCCACACTCCCATAAGACACAGCAAATTTCAAGATAATTTAACAGTTTAATTTAAGTAAACTACTTAGCATAGACATATTTTAAAACAGCAAGCAATGCTCAAACTACAGCAAAGCAGTAGCATACCAATGGAAGGGACCATTGAGCATGCTACCGTATCAGAAGCATCTAACAGCCCGTAGTGACATCCAGACTGCTAACTGTCCTTCAGATACAATGGATTTCATTAAATCTCTTCCTTATGTTCTTGTATGAACATCTCTATAAATCGTGACAAAGTGGTAAAAGGTTTACAAAATCTGATCTATGAGGAAAGGTTAAAAAAACTGGGCATGTTAGGTCTTGAGGAAAAAGGAGTGGTGAGGGGGACCTACACTAAAGGCTGTTATAAAGCAGATAGTGATCAACTGTTCTCCATGTCCACTGAAGGTAAGACAAGTAGCAACGGGATTAATCTTTAGCAAAGGAGATTCAGGTTAGACATTTTGGAAAAGCTTTCTAACTATATGGGTAGTTAAGCTCAGGAACAAGATTGAAAAGGAGATTGTGTAATCCCCATCAATGGATGATTTAAGAACAAGTTGGACAAACACCTGTCAATGATGCTGTAATTTGGTCCTGCCTCAGCAAAGGAGGGCTAGACTACATGACCTCCTAAGGTCCCATTCCAGCCCTACATGTTCAGGATTCTACGATAAATGGAGATGGATAGCAAGGGAGGCTCAGATAAAGAAACCATGGAATCCCCCAGCTCTGTCACTACTTTCAAGGACGCTGCAGCCCCCAGCTCTGCCAGTACACCCCAATCAGCCAAATCTGCTGGTGCACCCCAACCACTCTAAACTCCCCAGCTCTGCCAACATTACTGCAACCTACTATTCCACTGTACCATAGTTCTCCTTTGCTCCAGCCACTGGATGCATGTTGGGTTTTAGAAAGGGGAAATAACAGCAAAAGGGAGATGCACTCCATGCTTGTGTGGGACAGGCCCATGTATAGACTGAAAGGGGAATGCACTGAATGGGCTGGGGCATGGTGTTCTGGAATGGAGCTGCTGGAGCACAGATGATAGTGGGGTATTTAACTCGGTACATGAACTGCTTAAATGACTAGCTCCTATCATATCTTTCCTGTTAAAACTAGTAACTTCGATGGTAAAAAACGTTAACGCAGAGGTACGGCTGCTTGGTGGTATGACATCACTTTGCAGAATACCGAGTCACACAAAACTCAAGCTTCTAAAAACTAGGACATCCACAGTTAAGGTTGCCCAGGCAACTTTACTTTCTACTGTCTTTCGGCAGCACCCCATATGCCCTATTAACATTCATACCTTTACTCTGCAAACCCCACCGCTGCTTAACTGTGCCAGCTCTTCATCTCCTTTTACAACTCAGTCACGTCACCTCTACAGTATTCCATTTAACAATACTAAAGAGCAAAAAGGAATACAAACAGTGGCCTGCACTATGTTCCATGGTGGTGGTAGCAGTCAATGGCATACGCTCTAGCTGCAATCAGTGTAATGGGTGTTAAGTGTACCTACACTTATAGGTGGAGGCGGTAGTTGGGCCTGCTTGGTAAAGGTATGTTAGCAATATGGGCCATGTGTGGGTTTCTTTGTGATATTTCATCATGCTGTGATTATGATATGAGGACAGCTACAATTTCACATCCTCTGATGCATGTGAGCAAAAGGAAGAAAGAAGAATTGTGTGCATTATATTATTAGCAGGGTGTGACAGATACAGTGATTTCCTGCAACATCTTTCCAAAACCTTGCTGAATTATATTTAAGTATCTTTGGAGTCTATTGTATTAAAACATTATGTACTATTGTGGGCAAGGACTGTATGTAGCCCCTCTGAGGTGGTGAGAGGATGTGAACTCTGGGAAGTGTTATGAACTTCAAAAGTACTACATTCAACAATGTGCCAGAAGGGAATAGTATTTGGGACAAACAATACCAATGGTTTGCCTGAGGCAATGCTAGGGGGAGGTGAATGCAAATCCTCACCACCAGTTATGGAAAACCCCTCCTTTTGAAGCTATGTCCTAAGGAAGGGACCATTGATTATTGATTACTTGTTCCCAAAATCTGAAGATCAAAGGCCCAAGCAATATAGAAGAACAAGCTAACCTATGCATGGTGTACTTGTTCTGAACTAAAACTGGTATGAACTTGAAACCATAGAAAAAACCTTTTGTGGGATTTGGAAGATTGACTCCTACCAGAGCCCCACGGGAGTTGAGGGGGGGGAAGGGGTGATTTCTGGTAACTGTATTAGCACGAGCATAGGTTCTCTTACATGTTCTCTGTAATGCTTTCACTTTAAGAATAAGTGTGCTTGCTTAAGCCTGGTCTACACTAAAAAAAATTAAAATCAGTGTAACTACATTGCTCAGTAACATGAAAAATCCACACACCTGAGCCTCATTGTTAAGCCAACCTAACCTCCAATGAAGACACAGATCGGTCTATGGAACAATTACCTCTACCACCTCTCAAGCAGGTGTATTAACTTCGTCAGTGGGAGAGTCCCCCCTTTGCCATAAATGATCTCTATACTGAAGTGCTGCAGGAGTGCATCTGAGCCGTTGTAGCATTTTAAATACAAACATATGCTTAGAAAGGGTTGTATGGCAATCTATAAAACTGAGCAAGTACACTGTTTACAACCTCTGAAGAGAAAGCAAGCACAGATGCTGGCCTGTTTACGCAGTCTGGTTTACTGGGAACAATAATATAGGCAGGGAACTATACAGATTGGAAAACTCTGGTCAGAAGGGAGACAGAGACGAGCTCCACCAAGAGATGGTATATGGGAGCCAAAAGCCTAAAAGTGGGTGCCCTTGCTTGACCAGGGAGTTGTCCTGAACTGCAACACAGGGGTTTTATTATAAGGCGTACTCTCAGTAACAACATGGGATATGAAGGCCATCTAACCATCTATCATCTTCATGAACTCCAGGTAAAGGGAGTGTGGTCATGATCAGATGTAGCTGTATAGAACAGTGGATGTAACTGTTAGCTCTGTTTGGTAGAGGTGTATTGGTGAGATCTGTGAATTACTTTGTTGTGGTTATGATACGAGGAGACGTATGTTTTTAATCTCCCATACGAGAGAGGGAAGGGAAGAGAGGCATGTGCATCTTCATAATACAGTATGCATAATTTTAATATGAAGTTGTGTAGATAATGTCATAGGAGGGAACAGGGCTATTACTATAAAGGCTATTTTAACAGTGAGGTGGACTTGAGAGGATTCTAATGCTCTAATGACAGTTAAGTGAAACTGAGATGCTATCATGTGAGCAAGTGTAAGAGTTGTAAAAGGCTGTGACATGGTTCTTAATACCTTTCTATGATATTCTTTCTGGAAAAGTGGCTAAGTAAATGTATGCCAGGATCTGAAACCTCCTTAATCTTATAGTGCCAAGGAACAGCATGAATACATGCTATCTGAGGATCACCCAAAGATGCAAGAGGGAAGGTGGGACCTTTTTTCAGATTTCTTTGTTCTTTAGCAGTATTAGATGGAATTCTGTGGATGAAAGTGGATAAGTTATAAAAGGAGGTGAAGAGTTTATTCTGCCAACCCCCAAGATACTGAAATGGACAAAGGCATGTGCGTTAATGGGGCAGACTGGGGCATTATTTAAAGATGGCAGAGGTAAAGTTTCCTTAGCAACTTTACACATGCATTTCCTGGTTTTCAGAAGTTTGAGCTCATTTCGATGTTCAGCAAGGGGACAACATCCCACTAAGCAACTATAACTCTGTGAATTTTTTCCATTGAAAAGAGTAGTATATATTGACAAGTTAGATCTTTTAACGTACTCTGCAAACTGACAGACCTATATCATTTTCCTACTAAGTGAATACAGGATTCCCACCCTACAAACAATGCATGATCTGTTTCATTATTCTGTAGTACATAAAGTATTAAATAATCTTAGTTTGCCAAAGTGAATTACACTTGATTTTACTTTGATAGTCTTAGAAGAAAGCTGAACAGCTTTAGTATTTTCATTAATAAATTTTAAAATTATAAAAACCACTTAGAACACAGCCAGAAAGGCAAATTGTTGCTGTCCCAGAGAATTAGCAAGAGGTAAAAAAAAAAAAAAAAAAAAAAAAAAAGGCTACTTAGGAATATTTTGCTTGAAGGATTTTTATTTTATTTTTTTTTAATAAAAGCAAATTGGCCATTGTTGTGGCAATACACAACAGAGAAGCAATTAAAAAATTAACTTTAAAATGGGTTACTTGGAAGTGTTAGAGCTACAGTTCAGAAAGTAAATGTTTAAAGCTCCACCACTTCAATTTTTCCACTGTTATTTTCAGTAATACTTAGTAATAATTCTCACAACACACCGATTAAGTAGGCATTCTCCCCAATTTTCATAGGGGAAACAGTGATTTGAGAGACAATTTGTGTCTGGTTATGAATTCCATTTAGTTTTGTGCTATTTGTACTTGTAATGATCACAGTTAATTAAATCAGGGCTCGACAAATCCCAAGCGCCAGGTCACCATGGCGCCTAGAAATTTTATCCTGGCACCTAGGATTTGCCAGCTCTCACCCCTTTCCTGCAGCATGTCAATGGCAGCAGGGAGCACTCCCCACCATTGCCGCCATGCCACAGGAAAGGTGGCTGCTCCTGAGTCCGCTCCGAGCATGCCAGCAATGGGGAGAAGACTCAGGAGCAGCCCGCTTTCCCATGGCATGTCGGCGGCGGCAGTGAGTGGACTCTGCTGCAGAGTCAACTCCCCACCAGTCCTGACATCCCACAAGAAAGGGGAGCTACTCCTGAGTCCACTCCCTGCTGCCGATGAGGGAATGCTGGCATGTCGGCAGCTGAAGAGGACTCAGGAGCAGCCCCCTTTCCTGTGGCACGTCAGGAGCGGCGGGGAGCTGACCCTGCTGCCAACATGCTGGGGGAATGCTGCATGGTCAGCTCCCAACCATTCCTGACAAGCCAACAGAAAGGGGGCTGCTTCTGAGTCCACTCCCTACTGCCAACATGCCAAGGGAATGCTTACATGTCTGCAGCAGGAGAGGACTCTGGAGCAGCCCCCTTTCTCATGGCATGTCAAGAGCAGCAAGAAGCAGATCCTGCTGCAGGGTCCGCTTCTCACCACTCCTAACTTGCCACAGGAAAGGAGTCTGCTCCTGAGCCCACTTCCTGGCATTCGGCTGGCTCCTTAATTTGGGGGGCTGGCTCCTAGATTCAAAGGAAGTTTGTCAAGCCCTGAATTAAATCATAATCTGGTAGAGGGAAACTGGCATGTAATTTGTGGATAAAAGGTGTGACAAGGCCAACAAATAGTCAACACTGCACAGTTCTATTCTGAGGGCATTGTGTCTTTGAGAAGTACCTGGCTGGCACAACGGCTTCTGGTCCCTGACTAGGACTCCTAGGCTCTACAACAATACAAACAAAAACAGTGAGTTACAGGCAGAACCATTAACTGTTAAAAACCCTCAATGCCCCAAAACCCCCAAGTTCTTTCCTTTAAAGTCTGTGTTACTTGACATTTCCTCATGGTCCTCAAAAGATCACACTATAATCCAGTAACTGTAGGGGTGGACTCTGGAAAAGCATGCATAAACTACTGGGGAGGCTTAAGAGTTTCAGCACCGGTCTCAGGACCATGAGTTTGTGAAGGGTTCTACAGTCAAATCAGGAATACCAGACACGTAGTCTGCACCCTGAGCACGTGCCTGCGTGGCAAGGACTACAGAACGTCTGGATGCTGCTCAAACCTAGATGAGTTGGAAGCACAGGTTGGGTTCAATACAACTCAGGCAGAGCTGTAACAACTTGCACAGGGCCATACAGAAAAATCAGTGTCAGAGTCAGAATCCATCGGTTTCTGACTCCTAGCTTAATCCACTCGACCATCTGAACAGCATGTTTAGTTTATGCCTCCTCTATTACATGCAAGAGGCGTTTTTATGACCGTGACCATAACAAATGCATTGCATGGCATTTTGAAAAGTTTAAATATCCACCCTACTAATTACTTCACCTTGAATACTTGAACCAACCAGAATTTTTTTTTTTAAGACTGAAGTCTCACTCCCATCAGATCTGTTTATTAGATTATACATCACTGATGAGCAATTTTCTGTGCCAAGAAAATAAAGGAGATAATTGTGTTATAACACTTTTCCTTAGTACCCATCTTCAAATGAATAAATGCTTAAGTGGCACACAAATCCTTTTATGTTTTAGCAGGAACACAAGTAAGTATCATCTATATCTTTAAAAACTACTCCTAATACACGCAAGAGTAAAGAGAAACCCTTTTCGGCCAGCAAGTTTAAAATAACCATGCTTTTAAAACCTCTGAAGGAAAAATTGTAGACATTTGTAAAAAGTGCTAATTTTGTGCAGCTCTTCAGATGCGGAATCAGTTTTTGAGAGAAAGAGGTGTGAAAAACAGTCATTTTCAGCTGTATGACCCCCGTCTGTCTTGAACACTCCTTTTTTTTGTCCCTCCAAATCATTCACTTTTAAATTCCACCACAAACCTCACTTTATTAGCACTGACCCTCACAGAATACTTATTTGTGATAGTTGAATGAAATATACTTTCTAAAAAACTACCATTAAGCAGTAATAATGTTTTAAGTTGAATCAGTGAGAGTCAAGATCAGATTTCTTGAAATTTACAATGGAAGTTCTGCTTGCAGATCTCCTTGTCTTTCTTTTTCTGGGTATCTGATTGCCCTGCTTTGTGCTCAGAAGTTTCTATCTTTCTTCAAGAGACAGCAGCAAGTACCTGATACTGAAACTGTTAATATAGGTCAATGAGGCGGTCATCATAAAGCAATAAGTCACTTGGTTCCTCTACATACTACGTATCTCCTTCATTTGATATTAGTCTCCAACCTAGAGGAAAGAATTTTGATCTACTCTTGAATGTGAACTTTTTTCTACAGAACTTAAAACATGTTCTAAAAAAATCATATTTTAACCTACTATTACAAATAGGAAACATTACATAGCCTGAAATCAAACAAAAAACTATTTTTCAATTTGTTTCCTTTGTGCCTCAGAACCCCTCACATTTAGTCCATTTTTACTGTATGTGCAACAGAATCTCACTACTTGTGCAATGCCCTGAGGAAGTGCACCAACACGTTCTTCAAGTCTTGAGAAAGAGTGCATTGTTAACTGCAAGAGCTGCAAAGCCGATCCAAGTTCCCCAGACTCCTACAAAACTTGGGGAAAGGGACTGGCACACCACCACTTCAACTCTGGATCATTCAAGGGGCCTGGAAGTAATTCATGGGGCAGTCTATGAGTCCCCTTCATCTTCACAATTCAGAACCTTTCACTGGCCCAGATAGAACCTGGCTGCTTTAAGCCCCTTTTTTCAGGACATGGAAAATGCAAAAGAAGCTGTGTGCCAGGAAAACAGATAAGTGACACACACCCCACCCCCGCCACACACACACACCCCATGCTCCTTTGTGAAACTGAGAAGAGTAAGGTAATAGCAGTGATTACATCAGTGGGATAGACCAACCTCCTTGAAAGGGGTACAAAAAAAGGTGAAGGGCAACTGTCACAGAAAGTAGCTCTATCCTGGCCCCCACTCACCCTCCTGTGCCCCAGAGCCCCTCCAAATAACCAAGTTGCTAGGTGTGACACTGGACTGCAGCAGAGTCAGGACTGGTCTGCAGACAGATGATGCACATACACAGAAGCAGCCAGTGCTCCCATGCATGCTTTCCTGATACACCCTGCTCCACTTTTTGTGAGTGTTCATGCACGGGCTTTTAAAACCAGAGTAATGGGGAAAACACTGGAAAGAAAAACCATGCAAGCAGTCTGGGGCAAGTGTAGTATCTCAAGTTGCTCCTTTCATTTCTTTTATATATAAAACCTGACCAGACATATAGAAAATGTTCACTGTGTCCCTTGAACATACTGCTACCAAAATACAGACAAATCTGTAGTTACCATGTCACATGGTAACTTCTTTACCATAAAAACAAACAAGGAGTCCTGTGGCACTTTTAAAGGCTAACAAATTTATTTATCGCATGACCTTTCATCAGGGAAATCCACTGACAAAGTGGGATTTCCCCCATGAAAGCTCATGGGATAAATACATTTGTTAGCCTTTAAAAGTGCCACAGGACTCCTTGTTTGTTTTGCTGAACCAGACTAACATGGACATGCTACCCCACTGGAACTTCTTTACCACAAGCACCAAAGGCTGGCAGAGGCAGAATGACAACAACCCTTACATAAAGGCCTGCAAAGAAGCACTTGACACCTCTATCCCCCCACCCCCAAACACCAGATGCCAAGTGAAGCTATAGTCCCCAAACTATTTAGGTTGCAGCTCCCCTTACCTTTGTTCACACCACCCCGTGCCCACCCAGCTGGGGCCAGGGCCCATGGCTTGGAGCAGGGCTGCAAGCAGAGGCCATAAGCAGGGCCTGCAGTGGCCAGCGGCTGAGGCTGGGAGCTGAGGCAAGAGCCAAGGGCAGAGCCATGGCGTGGGGGCAGGGGCAGAGCAGAGCTTGGGGCTGGAGCGGAGCCAGGCGGCACTACCTCCCCACACCCATAGCTGCTGGCCTGGGCCCCACGGCACCCCCTTGAACATCCTTCTGTTCCCTCTCCCTTCAAAGTTTGGGGACCTCTGCTGTAGAATATTGCTACCAGTGAGATTTTTCCATTGAGTTTTATAACATTAGTCTAGTAAGATGAACTTGCAAGTTTTCATATTTTTCAAATATAAAAAAGCAAATATGTTATGCAGAACTGTTACCCAGCTCTTGACAGTCACTATTATATCTTATGAAGAGAAGGTCACACCAATTCAGCTGTTGTCATAGGCTACAGAAGTGTGCCAGCAAAATGCCTCAAATGTCATTTGAGAAAGGCCTAGGCTACACTTAAATATTAGACTGAACTAGACATCACTCAGGGGTGTGAAAAATTTCACACTCTGAACACTAAGTAGGTCAACCTAACCCCTGTGTAGATGTGCCTAGCTTGACAGAAGAATTCTTCCATCAATCTACCTACCAATTCTGAAAGGTGGATTAAACACATTGCAAAAAACCCCTTCCATTGATGTACAAAGCATTTATCCTATGGCAAAACAGCAGAACAGCTGTAGCACGGTAACTGTGAGCCTGTAGTGTTAAACATCACCACAGAAACATTATGGACATCAGTACTGAGCAACACAAATCACTTCCTAGGCACCCAGAATGTTTTCTCTCTAGTCCTTCTCAAATGGGAGCACAAGATGAGATCTGAGAATCTAATGCAGGTTTTCCATACGAGCACAAAGCAATGGATAACTTTTCTAATGAAAACTAACAGCTTTATTCAGAATTTTTTAATGTGAGTAGTCCCTGAACTATCAGTGCTGTTAGCCCTTTTCCCAATGGTTTGACAATGAATACATAAAGCCCACAGAAGCCTAAGATTCCTGATATCAAGCTTCCCCATTTTCTGCTCTTACTGACCCCCCATTCAACATTTTATGTACAGAAACACACAGATGAGGGTGGTATAAGGAGGATAGAATTCATTTGTTTGTTTGGAAGCTGCATGGTCCAATGGATAGAACACAGGACTAGAAATCAGATCCAAGTTTTAGTCTCTACCTCTGATTCACTGTATGGCCTTGGGTGAATTTTTTAACCATTGTGCCTCAGTGCCATATCACTAAAAAAGGGATAATACTCATCTACTTTCCCAACGCTTTGAAACATACAGAAAAAAATGCTATATAAAGGGTATTTGTAACCGAAACAACACACAAAGAACTGCTGCATATTTCAATTTTGGGCCTAGGACCAATGGAAGAAACAGAAGCAGTGAGCATTTCTTGTCCTTTTATAACCACAGCTCCTAATGTCTGTTGCTGGCATTTAGGCAGCCACTGCCAAAGAAAGGTGCTACTTTCCATTAGTTTGGGAACCTTAAAGACACTTGATGTTGCAACAAACAAGTGGGAATATTTAGAGGTCATACTGAGAAGAATCTATTGTCTTTTTATGCTTCCATATTGCCAGGCCAGCTGTCTGAACACCCTAAATGCCACCAAATTCACCATTCTGCATCACTACAGCCAGAAGAAATGAACTATCGTGTGCCAGTTCAAACATGAAGCTGGATCACAAAAAGGTGGTCAGGTTTATTTTATTCCATGCATGTAGCAGCATTATGAAAGGTTGAATGACTACTTCAGACCCCTAAATAGCTCTATAAATAATAGCTTCACTAGCGATTCAATTCACACTGACTCGTGAGGAAGACTTTGTAACTGCATCATACTAATTGAGAAACAAATTCATAAAAACAAGCGAGTGTGAATACATTCATAAACTGTTAGTATGTGGATGTATCTAAAATACACTGCGAGGAATTCTTTGACAAAATTGTTTAAACATACATTCATTATCCATTTTATGTAAATACATTTATATATTTTTAAACTGTAAAAGAAATAAGCAATTCATTCCTCTTCAGTCATTACAGAGCAACTTCAGTTTTTCCACTTTGACCAAAAAGGGCAGCAAATTTGGTAGGGCCCTAATCACCAGGGATGTCCGCTGCTGATCAATTTCATGGCCACAGCATTTGGTAATTAGTTAATTTCATGTTTTCAGATGTTTACATAAGAAATGTCATGGTGGTGTAATCATGGGGGTCCTGACCCAAAATCAAATGTGGGGAGAGAAGGTTGAAAAACTGTTGGAGAGGTTACAAGATTGCCACCCTCACTTCTGTGCTGCCTTCAGGGCTAAGTTGGGGAGGGACAGAACTTGTTCTTCCTCACACAGCTCTCACTTCTGCGTTGTGGCGCTTCCTCCAGGCAGGGAAGGTACCCCGAGAGTGGCTGAAGACTCAATCGTATCTCTCCCACAGCACAGGACGCTCAGTCTGTGGCACTCCAGCCCTGCCCCTTCCCCTCCCCTCCAACAGCTAGACTTCATTGGAGAAATCTGATTTCATAGTCCATGACACATTTTTCACAGCCATGAATTTGGTAGGAACCCACCTATGATTAACAGACTCTCCTTTTGTGTGCTGTGTTTCCTACTCCTTCAAATCTTTCTTCTGCTTACATTCTTCTTCTCACTGGAGAGGGAACAAATTCCAAAGGGGTAGCCGGGAGAGGGAACAGTGTTTCAGGGCACTTGAACTGCTGTCCCATATATTATTTTGTCCAAGTTAGCCTATAAACTTCAGAACAGAGACCTTATTCTTTCCACATTTTTGTAATGCGCTATGCATGCTCACAGCACTCTAACCAAGTTCAAAATTGTATTGAATGTCAACTGCAATGTCATGATCCAAAGCATACAAATATCTGTTAAAGCACAGGTAGGTAGTACACAATCATGCATTTCACTTTGATAATTAGGTGAGTATTGTCAGTCTTGCATCACTTCAATAAGAAACACGTCAACATTGTGGGCTGCCAATACACTAACAAACAACTAAGCTTATCCACCTCTTGCTCTTCATATCCTTCCTGGATTTGGAAACTTAACCCCTAGCTAACCCTGCAACCAAACTGTTTGAGAACAAATCCAATAATATCAATGGACTCAGAGGCATGTTTCTCCGTCCCTTCAAGCCCTCAAACGCTCAGAGGAAAGCTGTTTTGGTTCCATCTCCACTCTCACCTTTAAAAAGATAGATGGAAAAGTAGATTAAAATTGGCTTTCAGAGTAAACGTAATTTTCTGGACTTGCCCCAGATTCAAATTTGTAGCTCATTTTTTAAAATCGTGACCATTATGTGCAGTAATTTATTCTCCTGTTGACCTTTTCACACGACAATCAAAAATAACTTCTACCATGGTTAAAGAAAAGATAACCCAATATGTTAGGCAAATGCATCTCATTTGTTCATTATAAAAGACAAGTTGAAGGCAATGAATTAAAACACAAAACCAATAGCTTTACCCTTTAAAACAGCCTTGGGAAGGTCACAATGAGCACTGAGGGAGACCAGGGTGGGGGGAAAGCAAGTGTGGTTCTTTTTTTATAGCATCAAAACTAGTTACTTGTATGTTTACTTATATTTTCTGATAAACTGTCCTACATTTTAGCTGAGACCACAAGAGCAATGAAAGTAATGTAAACAGAAATACATTTTCTCCAGGGTTGGTTGTAATTGTATTTCATAGGGCTTCTTCTAAAATGATTTTGAAATTATACTAGCTCTTGATGAGGTTAGAGACGGGAATAGTCTAACCATCACAGGTAATCTATAAAAACATAAGAACTAAAATCTTTAATTAAAGCAGGATTTAACTGACAGGAAACTTGGGACACTGTATTAATTCTGTTCTTGTGTATTCTACTGGTTCCTGTACATACCTCAGGGCACAGCAGTAGTAAACATCTGAGTCTGGGGTCAGAATACATCCTCCTCATTTAAGTTTATAAATCTATGACATAAAAGCATCTCAACATATTATTTTATCCTGAGTGTTTAAGAGAGGAACAAGGAATTTTAAGTCACTTTCTCCTTCATCATGCCAAAAATATTTTGAGTGGGTTTTCAAACATTTTTACACTGCTCTAATTAGAAACTGCAGAAACACTATTTCATAGCAATTTTAAGCACCTGCACTTTTTTCATATTATTGTAAACTTCTGTCTAAATAGTTGGCAATGCAATAATGGTTTGGACCCTAAGTAGTTCTACCTTCCCATACACACTGTGACAAAAAGGAATGTGGATTTTCATCTTATTCTACAAACATTTAATAAAAGACCCCAATCTTATCTGTCATAGAAAATATTCCTCTACAGAGGGGACATAGATGCTGATAAAGATGTTGAAGTCTAGGTGTTTGTAAGGGACACTGACAGACTGAGTAGAAATCACTTTATACTTTATGTTCTTAAAGCATTCTCCTTAGCTCAGCCTTCTGCATACTTTACAGAAAACAGATGATTGTTACTCTGGTTTTAAGAAAGAAAAGCCAAGGTTAAGTGATCAGCACTTACTTTTCACCATCATATTTTACAATGAATTCTACATGATAATTTATTCTTAAAAGCTAACATTCTAGTTTGCAGATTATACATAGTTGACATCAGTTCAAATCGTGGCATGCAAACTTTCAGACATACAAAGGTATCTGAGGAATACATTCAGTTGTGTTGCACTAGAAATGTGGCAGAATCGCTACAGCCAGAGCACTAACTTCAAACACAATACACTTAATAACTGGAAGCACACAATGAAGCAAGTTAATTGAAAAAGTGATGGACTGCGTTGTACAATAGTCCAAATGGCTTTTTCATAGCCACAACAACTTTTCAAGTTATAGAGAACACAAACTATGATGTGTGTTGGAGTTCATTGCTTAGTCACTACCTCTTCCCCTCCAAACAACTAGTGTGGAGTGCTGATTTCCTGCTGGTGTGAAGGATCAACTGAGTTTACCACCTCTTATAACAATGTGCAATCAATGACCTCAACATTGATTATAAAATAATCAATAGTGTTGAATGCAGTAGGCTCTCTCCATAACAGCAAGACAATGCCAGTTAAGGGGAAGCAGTGCTTGACACCCAAACAGGTTTGACAATTCTTGTGTAGACCCAGCCTACCGTCCATCTGGCCAGAGCCTGAACAATTCAAACCCCAGTGAGAAACTTAACTGCATTGATTTCTGAAGGACTGAAGCTTTCATTTTGAGAAAGATTCCATTCCAAGCCAGGATAGTAATGCAATGCTGTCTTTCTGAGTCAGCAGATATTCCTAGTGCCTCCGCTGCTGTTTATATGGTCTTGCAAAGCAGCAGCAACAAAACATTGATAAAAATATCACCGCTGCCCACAACATTCTGAGAAGTAACTGTGAAACCCACCAATGATCATGTCTGTTTTATGCAACTGTTTGGAAAAAACTTAGAAACTGGAGCTAATCAAACATAAACACACACACAAAAACCAACCTCACAGCTGAGACCTGGGGAGGAACACAGTAAAGAGACATTCTCTCCCTTACACCTCACTTGATACAGCAGTCAAAAGACAGAGATATGGATCTACATTGCAACAGACCCACATTTGTAGGAACCACAAGGCCATGAAGAAGTCAAAAGAGAAATCACCTTCTCCATTCCAGCAGCAACACTTACTAGACAAAGAAAAAAGATGAACGCTCAAAACTGGTTCTACAGACAGTATCCTGACAGACGGCCCAGGCATCAGCCTTAATAACTACCTGAGGCTGGTAAAGGGCCATGGCTTAATACTCAGGCTCCCTAGATCAGTGATTTCCAAAACTTTTTTCCTTGGACTCAACTGAAAAAAATCATTTAATGCCCGCGACCCAACAATTACATCTTTCATCAATGCATTTCAGTCTTTCGGCAGTGGCAGCAGAGGACACCGCAAACCAATACTGGATCCTGACCTGTGGTTTGAAAACCACTGCCCCTTGAGGGTTTGCATTCTGGTTCCTAGTCCCTGCTGACACCTGGGCCACCTCATTTAAACTGCTATGGTTACCTAGGATAGCTAGATTAAAGTTAACACTGGCATATTTGCCTGTACTACAATCACACCTTCACTTTGCAGCACAGACATAACTTCAGAAGGAGAGACGTATTTGTTCAGCCTTCCTGAAGCCTTCAGTGAGGCTTCTCTTTAATTGGAAACAAAGAAAAAAGAAATCATTTAAAATACTGTCCAAAACACACACATGGCTTTGAATTATTTCAATCACAAAGAAGATAGTGAACTCCCAGTTTTTCTGCTACAAGACACACAAACACTCATTATAAGAAGACTAGTAAGTGTCCATTTGTGTTACGTGAATTTTGCTGATTACATCTCATCTTATATACACAAAAGGCTAGTGATAAGTATACTCTTTCTCAAGTTTCTCTCATTCACATTTCCTTATCTCACAGTCAATACCACTCTATTTTGGGGCAGATCATACTGTCAGTATGCAAAACCTTGAACAACTCTTTCATAGGAAGAATGGAGAACAACAGGAGGAAAATAGCTATTATTAACAAAAACAAATGAACCCAAGAGACTCGAGAGAGAAATACACACACCTACAAAGCTCGTTCCAAAGGGGTAGCCGTGTTAGTCTAGTTCAGCAAAACAAACAAGGAGTCCCGTAGCACTTTTAAAGACTAACACGTTTATTTATCGCATGAGCTTTCCTGGGAGAAAATCCCACTTGTCAGACACCCATGAGGCTGTGGAAGAGCAGCCTCCCACGGGATGCAGAGGAAGCCCCATCGCTTGGGACATTTGAACAGGTAAACAGGGAAGAAAAGCAACCTGGGCTTGTGCCCCTTTGGCTCCCCGCCGGAACAAGGGGAGCGGCGGCGGCGGCGGCGGCAGCAGCAGCAGGCTGTCCTCCCCCCACCCTCCCGAGCCCTTTTCCCATTACAATCTGCACCCGCAAAGATTGCACGACAGCAGCCACGCAGGGATTTCGCAAGGGCGCGGCGGACACATCCGACGGTTTGCGGCGGCTCCGGAGTTTGCTCCGTTGCATCAGAACAACCGGCTGTGGTCAACGGCGCCCGCCAGGGAAAGTCTCCGACAACGGCCCAGGCGCCCCCGGCACACGGCAAGGCCGGGCCGGAGCCACGGGGGCTGCCAAGCTGCAAAGGCTCCGCGCGCGCCCGGACTCCCCCCATCCCCGGCCCGCGGCGCGAGGCGGGACTCACCGGCGTTCTGGTCCCGGGGCCACAGGTAGTAGGTGGCGGGGATGACGATGAGCCCCACGAAGCTGGTGAGGAAGTAGAAGAAAGTGTTGCCGCTGTCGTCGTACTGGAACTGCTGCCCCGCCATGGCCGCGCGCGCCCCCCGCCCGCCGGCCGGGGCGGTCCCGACCCGACCACACACGCACGGCCGCTCCCGGGAGCCGAGGGAGCAGCTGCGAGATGACGTGTCACCAGCGGTGACGTCCCACGCGCTGCGACGGCTGCGTCAGTTTTCCCCGCCCCCATGGCCAACGGCAGCGGCGCGGGCCTCCTGGCAGCCAGGGTGGCGGGGGATCGCTGGGAGGGGGAGGGGCTGTGCCCAGCGGAACCCAGCGCGTCCGGCTCGTGGCGCCTGTTTTGGGCTCAGGCGCTTCCTGAGTTGGGCTTTCTGGCGCCACGTGACCGGAACTGAGGGCGCCGCCATGTTTGCGAGCCCCGTGCAGGGCTGTGGGTGGCTGGGTCGCGCCCACGTGGCCACGGTCAGGTGACCTGCAGCCCCGCTGTTATAGCGACACGGGGGCCCGATCTGGGGCTTTGTCTTATCTCGGTGCCCCCCACCTTGTGCCCACGTGCTCCCGGGTCATTGTGGGCGAGGGTCGGGGTCCCGGCCAAGCCAGGATGCGGTCAGCACAGCACGCTGTTCTGTAGCCACAGCTAGCGGGTGGCGAGGTCGCCTGGTGTGGAGTCAGGAGAAGATCTTCCCCTGCCACCTCCACCAGACCCTTCCCTTCTCCCTGCATGGACCGTAACGGGTTGAGGGGCGGGCATGGTTCTCAACTTTTCCACAGTCCAAGTCACAAACTTTTCCCTTTGTTAAAAATGTGTCTCTTCTCCCGTGAGGCTGATGCCTTCAGTCCAAAGCCCATCATGGCCCTATGTAGTGAGGCTGCCAGCTTGACCCAGCTCCATGGGAACTGATACTAGACCATTCCCAGAGAAGATGGCAGCTCTCTGCCTCAGGAACTGGAGATTAGGGCCAGTGGCATCGCTGGCCCTGGGCACATGGGGCCCAGAATGGGCCAGGGAGTGCCCCGAGTTGTGCTTGGGAGCTGGGGCTGGCAGGGCCATTGTAACTCTGCCCTGCTATGCTCCAGGCACATGGCCCAGGGCGGAGGAGGGCAGGAAATCTAACTAGCTGGGCTTGGCTCCAGCAAGGGCAAGTGCTATGCTGGGCCACGGCTGCCTCGGGAGTTGGGTGTGCGTGGCCTAGAGAAGGACGAGGAAAGGGGCATGGGTTTAGGGGAAGGAGTATGCAACCAGAGGCTCAGGTCCATGAGCTGGAGGAAGAGTTCAGGTGCCAAGGCTTGAGGGGAAGGAGGGGCATGGGAATGGGGAAGCTAGGGGAAGGTGCATGCAACTGGCAGGGGGGCAGTGGGCAATGTGGTTGAGGGCGGGGGTAACAGGGAAGGTGCAGAACTCATGTTTACCCTTTGCTGAAGGCTGGTAGTAGAAAAGCAAAAGAGGCCAGTCTTCTCCCAACTACTTTCTGCCTCAAGAACAGTTAGAGTGAAGGAGAAAATAGGGTAGCTGCTTGCAGAGAGACACCTTGGTCCTTAGGAGGGAAGAGAAGACATTACAGGAGAACAAAGGAATCCCCCACTGGATAGCCATGTCTATACAGTAGACCCAGGCTACAATGCCCTTCACAAAAGCTAATCGTGGGCTATAGCAACTGTGGTCCATACATTCCACCTCCTGTCCCATCTGCTGTGGTGGGGAGCTGACAGCTCCTCCAGCCTGCTGTCAGCTCCCACCATAGTGCTGGGGCCAGAGAAGCACTCTATCCTGACCCCAGGGACAGAGGAGCTGTCTCTCTCTCCCCACTCCTAGCTATCCCAAACAAATGGCTCGGATCCCTAGGGGTTCATTATAGCAAGAGTTAATGGCACTAGAGAAATATGGCATGCTTACCCCTGTTTGGTCCCTCAGCATGCCTTTAAACCCTTTGCACCAACACACAAAATGCTTCTCCCCAGGACATTCACATTACCAATAATTACTGTGTGGTCCTCTACCACTGGTGTGCATTGAGAGCGTCTGTTGCTGCTGTAATTGTTCTAATGGTGTAAATAATCCTTCCACTACCATTCCACAGTAAACCGGTCACTGATTAACAGGCCAGTCTGGTCTCCTTTCGACACTGCTGTACAGGAATCAAATTGGCCAGAAGCGCTGCACACACACTCATTTGCACACTTCACACTACCCAACATCTGCAATCCAGTTGATTCACCAACATGTCTCAAAAGACACTGTCCTAGAAAGAACCTGGCCTCAGACTCAAGACCAACGTGTGACGGGCCCTTATATTGCAGAGAGGCAAGGCCTGCTGAACTCAGTCATATGCAATACTATGGTATGTGACAGAGTGGCAGAGTGGCAGAAGCGGTAAGTGGTGTCATGGAGAGAGAAAAGGAACTGTGCAGTGAGGTCCAGTATAATAACTCATTGTACAGTGATCAAGCTCAGATCAAAACTTGCCCATCTTATGAAGAGCTTGATCAAATTCTCAGGAGTTGCCCTTCCACCTGACCTGCTGTGTCACTAAATGCCATGAAGGGCATGAAGGAGGGGAAAAAATGACAGCTCAATGCACCAGAGGGATGAAGAACCAAACCTGGAGATGCCCAATACAATGACAAGATCTCATGATCTCTTTGGGGAGGACCCAAAATCCAAACATGGCAGCAGAGATGGCAATCAAACTGGTTCAGCAACAGGAGTAATCTATATAATAAGAATCCAGGAATGTCACTTGGTGTGTCATTCATTCAAGCCTAAAATGTTTATGACTTACTGTGAAGCAATAGAAACAGCTACAAGTATGGTTGAGAGTTCTTTTTGTTCTGAATATCATCAGGTTGATTCATCATTGGGTTTTGTAATCTGTTACCATTCAATTTTTAATTTCTCAGCCATTTTGACTTGCTATTTACACATGTGTATTCTAAAGCGTGTATCTGTCATAACAAGAGTCATAGACCATTGTAGTATGAGGTAACTAAACACCATCTTTACAGCTATTTGCATGCACACGTTTAATTGGTTATACAAGGGAGACTGCACAGATGGTCAAAAAAACAGAGTCCTGTCACTTTTAAAGACCAACAGATTTCTTTATCGCATGAGCTTTCATGGGAGAAAATCCCACTTCGTCAGATGCTTTGAAGATGAGAAATCGTCTGGCGAAGTGGGATTATCTCCCATGAAAGCTCATGCGATAAATAAATCTTAGTCTTTAAAAGTGCCACAGGTCTCTGTTTGTTTTTCTGCAATAGACTTACACGGCTACCCCTCTAGAACTTGACTACACAGATGGTGGATTTCTTGGCCCAACTGCCACTTGCTCAGATCTTCCCAGCACAATCCTCCCTTGTCATAGATCAACACAACAATAACAAAACCAGCATATACAATAGTCCCAACTTCACACAACTGTTCACCACAGCACAGACGCCTCATTTGCCACTTGCACAAACAACATAATTCTCCCAATATGACCTGTGCACACATAATAACCCCAAACATCATTGGAAAGCCTAGAATATCTGTTGAGTCAGTGTGAAGTGAAGGAAGTGCACCCGCGAAGCTTAGAGGGACCCCCGCACATCCCGGCAGCCCCCGAGCCCAGCGGCTGGGCTCTGGGCTGGAGCCCAGCCGCGGCAGCCCCCGCCACCTCCCCAGCCCAGCAGCTGGTCTCCCCAGGGCTGGAGCCCAGCCGGAGCAGCCCCCGCCACCCCCTGAGAGTGGTGGCTGGGGTACGGGTCCACTGCTCTGCCAGGGCAGCCCCCACTGCCCCCACAAACCGGGCAGCTGTGCTCTGGGGCTGCCTAGTTCCTTTCCTTTCTTTTTTGTTTCTTTTTTCTTTCCTTCTTGTTTCCTTCTCTCTTTGTTTCCTTCCTTTCTTTCTCTTCCTTCTCGTTTTCTTTCTCCTCTTTCCTTCTTTCTCCCTTTCTTTCTTCCTCTTCCTTCTTTCTCTGCCTTCCTTCCTTTCTTTCTTCCTCTTCCTTCTTTCTCTGCCTTCCTTCTCTCTTTCCTTCCTTCCTCTCTTTCTCTTCCTTTTTTCTCTTCCTCTCTGCTTTCCTTCTCTTTCCTTCCTTCTCTTTCTTTCTCTGCCTTCCTTCTCTTTCTTCCTTATTTTTTCTTTCCTTCCCTTTCTCTTCCATCTTTCTTTTTTCTTTCTTTCTCTTCCTTCTTTCCTTCATTTCTGTTCTCTGCCTTCCTTCTCTTTCCTTCCTTCTCTTTCTTTTTTCTTTCTGCAGGTGGACGAGGATCACGGAAGATGAGGGGCCCAGGAGTGGAGGAGCTGGGCACTGTGAGGTGTTGGAGAGGAGGGGGAACTGCACTCATGCCAGCCATGCCACCTCTCCCCTTCCCTTTCTTGCCACCCCCTGCCCTGCCCTGCCCTGCTTCTACATTCTCCCCTGCTCTGCCACATTCCCCTACCAGCCATCCCACCCCTCCCCTCTCTGGTCACCAGGGCCTTTTTCCCCACGCTCTCCCCACCTCTGCCATCTTTTGCCCTACCACCCCTTTTCTTCTTTGCCCCTCTTCTTTGATGAGACATAATGTCATGTAAGCATAAAATACACTTAAATTAATAAAAACAATTTTAAATAACTTATTAATTTTTCATTCTGTATTTTTCAATAATTTCTGTCGCGTGAGTTTGCACAAAAATTTCATTCAGAAAAAGTTTTGCACAGGGATTGAAAATTTTGCACACAAGCCGCTAAACCTTAGAGGGAACATTGGCTGCAAACATGGAGGATGGTGCTTTTTATTTCTAGTATCATCAGTTTCAGTCATCACTGGGATTCATGGTCTGATATTGTCCAATTTTAAGTTATCAACCACTTTGAGCCTTTTTGCATATATCTTTCCAAATTACATCTCTGCAACAAGGATTTCAAACTACTAGTCATGTAATAAAGAACTCTACAGTGAGATGCAATTGGTACATAAATACAAGGTTTATGTAAAATGACTGATGGGAGCTGATTTTGCTGGCTCAGGAGTTGGGGGGGAAGAAGGATGGATGTGACAAATAAGATACAGCTAATTATTGAGAGGATATACTGTTATACTTCTTGGGGCATCCAGGGTTATCAGTCACATTGCTGCCACCTTCTTCTAGCATGGGGGAGTCTTCCCTGTGGTAGCTGGGTGTTAGCTCCCTAACATAACCAGCCTACCAGCCACTCAAGCACTCTCCTGAGCTATATAAACCCTGCCAATTGATAGTACGTGTACCCCTGCATCCAGACCCTTCAGAGTGTCCCCCTTTGATACCCGGCCCCTGGATATGCACAACAATCCCAGATCCTCCATTCCCAAAGAAGCAATGTACTCCCATTTTAGCTGTTTTCCTCTTAGCTCACAGCTCCTTTGTCACACACAGGACTGAGTTTGATTAGAGTTAAACAAAAATAAATTTATTTGAATAGACATTCAAATAGATACAAGTGAGAATGGTGGAAATGGTTTCATATAAAACCAGATAATAAAACACGAGCTAGAGCCTACAGTTAAGAATAGTTACCTTTCCTATCAAAGTAGTTTCTCACCCCAAAGTTCAATATATTGTAGAGTGTGCTAGCCCCAAGGAGCCAGAGCCTAAGCATTCAAGAAGCACCCCCACTATTTCAAGTGAATGGATCCAGGATGTTTTTCTCCAGGTTGTGATATACTGAGTCAGTCTTTTGTCAGTATTCAGAATCCAGATGATCCCCTCACTGTCATATAGTTTCTTTTCATTGCCAAGTGGTTTGGATGTTTATAGCTTGTCTTTGATGGGTCATTGGCTTTTCTGGGTTGGTGCAAAGGTAGACAACTGAGCAATACATTTCTTAATCAGCTAGCCAGCTCATTTAATCTTGAATGGGTTATCACCAACATACATGATTTCCTAGGGACCCACTTTCACTTCACTACTATAGGGGCATAATTTTAAATACAGTTACATTATTCCATACACATTACCTGAGCACATCTCACGATGATTATAAGAATCTGTAAGATACAACTTTCAGTAGAGGCCTTACATGCTGCCCTTTATTGTCAAATACCATGAAAGTGATATATTAGGTGTAAAAGTTTACCAGGTCGGAAACCAGGAGTTGCTTGTAAAGAAGTGAACCTTTACCAGCTGGTACCAATGAACTTTTGTGTCACACACACCCAGTCTTTTATGCTACTACATTTAACACTTATGACCTAATGACCATCTTCAAGAATTGCTACAAGAAAATGCCACTGAATCTAAGAGTTTTTAGAAGTTGTAAGTGACCAGCAGATGGCAATAAAACATAAAACTTAAAGCTGTTAATCAAATGCCACTAGCTAAATCAAATGATAGAAAGATGATGGATTTCAAATAACTGGCCAGTTCTAACAATTCTAGTTTCAAAACCACAGTAACCTGTCATTGTACTGGGTTAATATGCCTATTATACTTGAGTTAATGTAAGTGCACTATATAAAAAGGAAGAATTTTAACATTCATTTTATATTTATGTAAGGAGAAGAGAAGAAACCAACAGATTTGCATGACATGTTTATTATTGAAATGGAAATTACTGATAGAATAGCTCTTTGTAGGCACTTCAGAAGCACCTGTAACCACTGATACCCTGCAGCTAATACGACTGTAGAGACTGTACAGTATATATAGCAGGGATCTGCCTCGAGCAATCAGTGGTAGTGCAGAATACAGCCTTTGTTCTGCACCTTCATCAGGACTCAACGCCACCTGTATTATGCAAGCAGTGGTACAGAAGAGCCTTTGTGTTTGGTTTCACTATTTTAGAAATGTCTCTGTGTGCATGTCTCGTGATATGAGATGATGAATAAAAAAAAGTCTCAGCCATCAAGCATTCCATGGAATTAAGTCAAATGTATTTGGAAGAAAATAACCATTATTAAGGGAAGTGCACTGTAGCAGAGGGGGAAGGTCTCTCAGACCAGTTCCAGTTGGACAGATGTTCACATCATGAAGAACATATTGACATTAATTGACACCACTGCTGGCATTTTTAGCAGAGAAGCCAGGGATTAATTGGTGATCAAGATTGAACAGAGTTGGGCCCTAACTGGCCTGTCTTTCTAGGGCTTGCACAGGAGTACCACAGTCCAAGCTCCACTTATGTTTTCACCAGTATCCTGCAGATACCCCTATGTTTGGCTACAGTTAGGGGTAGGAATGTGGGACGGGAAGGGAAGAGAACTGGAGCTCTCCTTGGCACGGGTCCATGCAGGATGGTGAAATCTCCATGGGTTCATCGGTGCATTCAGCTTGTCTTGCTGCCAGTGAGAGAAGTTGCAAAAAGCACAGTGCTAAGTGGGGAAACAGCAGTTCCATACATATTCCCCATAGCCTGCAGAAACTCAAATGTGTGGTTACATATAACAGGAATTTAGGGTGTTCCTAGGTCATTGTTCTCAAACTGGGGTTGTGATTCCTAAGGGGATTGTGGTGTGGTTATGTGAGGATTGTGAGCTGTGAGTTCCCAGGTGGGGACAGTGACCTGGATGCAGAGAGCCCTGAGATTGCTCTTCACGCCCACTCGCAGCCCCCTAGGATTGAATGGAGGAGCAACATTTGAGAGGGGAACAAGCAGATCAGTTTCCCCAAGTGGGCTCAGGAAGGGCAATGCAGGGGTTAAGGGGGCACAGTGCAGGGGCTGGGGTAAAGGTGAAGTGGGGAACCCATAAGGGCCAGGTGTGAAGGGGGAATGAGGAACCCATGGAGTTAGGCAAAGGAGAAGGGCACCGTTGGGGGCCAGGGGTCACACTCAGAGGCCTGCTGTGTGAAAGAGGTCACCAGTACAAAAGGTAGAAAATCACTGTCCTAGGTGCAGAGATTCTTGACTTTGCCGAAGCAGCTACTCTGTGCAGCATGCGCCCCTAGCAACCTGCTAGCAACTAATATTGCATTGGCAGACGGGGATAGTGGGAAGCCACAGAATGGGATCCAGTGCCAATAATGCTCCTGGTCTTGGGTGAACTATGCTGCCAGGAGGAAGGGAGGGACTAACACACCTAATGATTGCCCCAGGATTTTAGGGCTGCTTTTCATACTTTACTATTGGCAAGTAATTCCTATCCCTTGTCTCAGCATTGCAACAAACCACTGTTCCTGAGGGGAAGTAATCCCTCAATCTCCAAACTGAAACTCAGGGGGCAAATTCATCCCCAGGGTAACTCGATCAAAGTCAGCTGAGTTACATCAAGAATGAATCTGGTCTGAGTTTGAGTACTTTCGCCCTTCCACTGGGTTTTTCTGTAGGATGGGAGGATTTTGTCCAATATTCCTTTAATTAATATTTTTTCATCGGCCTCAGCCCAAAGTGCTGGCAGTATAAAGTTCCCCGGAGACTTTACAATGATGTTTCTCTTTTTGCTTTTTTCACCAAGTGAGGACTCCCTTCAGTCTCACATCAGACATTGGAGAGGGAAATTAACTCTCTCTTCCCTTTCCTTTGCCTTTCCTTCTTGTCCACAAAGAGAGCAGCTTCCCCAGAGACTGAGTTTAATATCCCAGTAAGGATGGTGCACTTGAATAGTTGGATTTGCTGCAGTGTTTTAAAAACAAGAGTTGGACAGAACAGTAATATTGTAAATAATAATAGTGAAAGCTGGAGAGGCCGCCTCTGCTTCTCTGGAAATTAACAAGCGTTGTGATTAAATCTGGCAACTGGGACTCAAGGTAATATGAGGATAGGCACAATAAAGATGCAGTCAGTGGATTATCTGAAAAGTCCTTTTCCTCAGTTTCCTTCATTTCCTTAAACGAACAATTTTAAGCCATCATTTGTAATGTGTCCTACAAATCATGAAATAGAATCTTTAAAATAGGCATTAAATGGTAAGTTACTGTTAAATGCTGTGCATTCAAAATTCCTCTAACAATATCTATTTTAATGGTTGACCTTATGAATAGAAGACATAACTGAGAGTTGTCCCTAAAGCTCCCTACTGGTTTAAAATATTTTCCAAGCTGATTGTGAGGCTTAGAACTCAAGTGATCTTTGCACAGAGACTCAAAAAACAACCACTCACACCAACACAAAATCAAAAAATACCACTTTATTTAAAAAAAGATGATTGCCACCCATTTCATTTTACAGATGTAGTATTAGAAGTATTGGTTACTCCACTGATGCACCAAAAGTGCTCAGAAATCACGGTGTTATGGTCCACTTCACAATACTGATCCAAAATACCACAGTTTAGAATAAGCATTTTCAGCCATTACTTTAGGGGATCCTTCACCCCTTCCACCAAGTGTTGTTGTTTTATTAAAAAATATTATCTCGTGAACTTTATTTTTCAAGTGAGCCCAGTTACATAGTCAGGTAAAACTTTCTATGACATCAATGTCTGAGTGATACCAGTGGGAGTTTTGCCTGAGAAAAGACTGGGAACATTATGTCATTCATAAGAACTTGCATAAGTTATGTGATTATCAGAAGGCTTTTAACATTGTTTGTTAATAACTGACAGTTATGTTACAAGTCTCCTACCTAGCCTCTATTTTTACTAGCAACACTCAATCTGCTTTATACGCAAGGGCTATGTCTACACTTGCTAAAATTAGTTTGAATTAGTTAGTTCAAACTAACTAATTCGAACTAATTTTAGTTAGTTCGAATTATCTTAATTCAAACTAGGAAAATTTAGTTCGAACTAAGCAAGTGCCATTCATGGCACTTGCTTAATTCGAATTAGCGATCCCCATTCATTCCAATGCCGGTTAGTTCGAACTAAGAAATTAGTTCGAATTAACATGGCCACATTGGGTAATTCGAACTAGTTAGTTCGAATTAAAGCCTTACTTCTGAAGCCCTATTCGAATTTATTAGTTCGAATTAAGGAAGCCCTTAATTCGAACTAACTAAAGCCTAGTGTAGCCATGGCTTTAGTTAGTTCTAATTAAGCCTCCTTAAATCAAACTAATTTGCCAGTGTAGACATAGCCAAGGGGTAAAGGCTGTGTCTGGATTCTAAATTATTACAGAGTCTAAAGGGGAATTAGAGAACAACATTTATTAAAAAACTAAATTCAAATATTACAGTGAACTTATGGCCAAAAGAGAGACGGTGAAAATGACACGTTTTTGCTCAGCAGATCTGCTCCATTCACAGAGTCATCTCTGTGCCAAAAATCAGTATTACTCCAAACAAGCAAAGTTATAGGAGAACAGCTTGGAATTATTTAAAAAACAATGATTTTTCAGAGAACAGTCACATTTTAAATTCATACATCAAGAGAAAGCAGCAGGAACGGTATTCCAAAACTTTAACAGATCTCTTGACTCCTTGTCCCATGCCACAAGACAGTCTCTCCCCTTTTTATGTCCTCAGAGAGGTCTTCTGCACTTCTTTGCCCACACTGAGTTCTCCCCCTTTCCTCCTACCCTAATTTTTGCTGAAGCTAGTGAGGAGAGGGTACCACTTCCCCCAGGATCTGACATATGCTGTGCCTGCAATTCCATTTCATCTTCACACGTTGCTCCACAGACCTTTGGACCTCCCCAAAGCTTTAGCAAACCTGCATTCACATTTTAGATAACGTGAAACCCTCTTTCGTAAGCCACTCCACTGTACACCATAGCAGCAGTTCCAATGGTCACATTCCCAGCATAGGACCAGAGCAGTAGCGACAGGATTTATCAGTGAGGACTCAAGGATTTTAGAGACATACTCCAAAAATCAAAGCAGCAGTGATTTATAAACCACAGATGATAAAAACTTGAGCAAATTACATATAATCCATCCAGTAGGGGGGAGTGGCGCACAAACATAGTCCATTACAAACCAGCTGACAGCTCCAGAGGACAGTTTTTATTCTCACTGCCTTTGTGCAGTGGCCCTATTCTGATTCAATCCACTTCAGGGAACAAAATAAAGCCCTGCCGTCCTACTACGTGAAAACTTTCATTGAACTTAGTGGGAGTTACGAGAACCAGCCTTAGGGGAAATGGTGCTCTAGGCAAACTTTCTTTGGCACAACCAGCAGCAGTGGTGGGGCAGGTGTCATGCTGACAGGAGGGCAGAGAAGGGATGCATGAGAGCCCCTGGCTCCTGCCCCACAGCCCCCTTATCCTGTTTCCTTGCCTCCCAGATGGCCACAGTCCTTCTGCAACCTCTTGACCAGAGTGCTCTGTACAGATATCTGTGTCACCCACCCATTTGGCTGGCCCTGGAAGTTACATGGGCTGAATAATTTCTGCATTCTGTGCTATTTTAAAGTTGTTCCCCTCTCCATCAAGGGCTCTGGGTTTTTTTTTGTTTTGTTTTGCCTTCCTCTGTAACATGGAGCACAGCTCACTTGCTAGTGGATTCTCTGTACTTTAAAGTCCTTAAATCATGATTTGAGGACTTTAATAACTCAGTCATAGGCAGTGGCTTATTGCTGAAGTGGGTGGGTGAGGTTTTGAGGCCTGCATTTTGCAGAAGGCCAGATTAGATGATCATATTGGTCCCTTCTGAACTTAGAGTCTATGAGTCACCAGTTCGAAAGTGCTTTCTTTTTAAAATCTGCAAATCTTAAGGAAATAAATATGTATTAAGGGCAAAAAGAAACAAAATTTTAACATAAATAGAAAATAAAGTGCAGCTCTATTCTGAAAAGTGACTCAAATATATCATTGTGAGGTTCCTTATTTATTTTCCTTGATTTCCAGATGCATGATCTGCTTACTTGTAAACAGAGCATTTTTCCTAACTGCCTGTCCTGCAAACTCCTCCTGGCATCTGAAAGTCAAGCTACATTCTCCTTGGCTCCTGCATCTCTCCAGTTTACTCTATAGGCCAAATTCTGAGACTGTCCAGGTAACTGAGGACACAGTATGATACTACAGAATCTTTCTGATTACTCATCAGAGAGCCACACTGGACTTTGTTCCAGACCTGCAACTACAGCCTTTTAAAACATGATCCATCATGGAGAATTCCTACACAGATGAGGTGAGAACATCTGTTGGATTCACACAATGGCATTATAATACTTTCTGTATTATTCTTTAAGCCATTCCTTATGCAGCCTGACATTTGGTTTTCCTTTTTTTAAAAAACCACCACAGCACATTGAGCAGAGACCTTCCTAGAGATCTCCACAGTAATGATCAGGTTGGTTTTTTTTTCTCCCTGAGTGGTTACAGTTACTTTATGAGTAGCTAAAATTATTCCTTTAATTGCGTACGGCTGTGCAGTTGACAACACTAAATGGGGAAAAAAAGTCGACTTTCAAAATACCTTTGCATTCCTTAAACTTAAAATGGATTACACAGATTGGGGGAGGGGGGGAGTGAGAAGCTCTACCATTCTTTCCCTCCACCATCCTCAGAACTGTAAATAAATTATTGCTAGTCTAAGATCATGTACGACCAGTTTCTGTTACAGTGAATTTTTAGAGCTGGGCTACAAATGCCTAAACAACATGGTTTATAATGGAAATGCTGACGGACCCTTAATTGTTGTGGCCATGAGGGGCACAGCTATAATTTTAATACAGATGTCAGATTAAGTGACTGCATGGTTGCAGCATGATATTAATACAAGTTCTTAACTGTCAATTAGTTAATTGGCTAATACAAAGAATTTATTTATAGGATTTTACTAATGAATATAATGCTTTGTTTCTGGGCAAAACATATGCTTTGGATATATAATTAGAAAAAGCCCCCTTTTCACTCCCCCATGGAGAGAGCATGTGCAGCAGAATAAAAGAGCTTATTATACCTGTGAGGGGTCAAAGTCTGTGGATCTGTAGCTTATGGTATTATGACAGATTACAAAATCACTATTATGTTAGTCAATCTGTTTCCAAGCTCAAACTAGCAGGGAATTGTGCACTAGAAACTCAGAAATAAGACTCCCATTGGCTTATTTCCCAAGGTCTTATGATAGGTCAGCTGCTAGTGACATCACCGCTGTGAGATCACATGTCAGAACCTTTAGTGGTGACTTGTGTCTTTGTTATTCCAGAGCCTCTTCATCGACAATCAGTTCGTGCTTGCAAAGAGTTTCTAGTAAGAACTGAAACAAATTTGAATCCATGGGTAGCCATCACTTGTGCTAATGAAAGAAAAAAAGCAGAACACCACTTATGCTCCATCTGACCTCTCTCAGGCTCTCTCCTCTAAAAAAAGTTGTTAAGGAGAGAGGAGAGCTGCTAAGCCACAAGAGCGGCAAGGTAAAGTTCTGAGTTCAGCTTTAGTGCAGTCATTGGTTTAAAGAAAAATAATAACGCCTACTATTGGTAGAGATTTCACACATGATACTCACACTAATATTTGACTACTCTTCCCCTACTCTTTAGGGGGAAATGATTCCAATGAAAAGTATTATTTAATCAGTACAGTGTAGAATTCCATTGTAACCAGGGGGAGGGGCTTCCTTTTGTAGCTGAGTTCTATGGCAACTGTCTGCACTATGGGCTCAAGTTTTTCCTTATGATCTACAAATTTCTGAGACCCAGATCCTGGTCCCAGTGCAATGAATGAGTTTTACCACTGACCTAATCCAAGTTCCAGTAGGGCTGATTCTTATTTACAATAAGGCCCTCGTCCACCACTCTGGCCTTTACAGTCCCCTTTGTCAGAATGGTGTAAAAGGGCCGAGGCATGAATGAGAATCAGGCAGGGCCGGTCCGACTATATAGGTGAACCAGGCGGTTGCCTAGGGCTCCAGGCTTTAAGGGGTGCCAAATGAGATGGAAGTACATTTTTTTCCTCTATTTAAAAAAAAATACCAATATGTTATCTTTATAAACAAACCTATTCCCTCTGATGGAGGCGCAAAAGTCATAGTTCACCTAGGGTACCAAAAACCCTTGGGCCGGCCCTGGAACCAGGCGCATAATCTTTCAAAAATGAGAACATTGTCTCTGCCACGATGGAGATTTGATTGGTGACCTGATATCCCAGTCATTACTTTTCTTAGAGATGGACAAATAATTGAAGAAAAAAATGTTCTGAATTCTTTTGCTACTTTTCGTTGAAATTGAATTTTTTAAAAAAAATATTTTTCAACCAGCTCTGATATTTACATATGTAAGGTAAGATTGTGGCTGGCCTCGATAAGGCAGTGTGATGGGGTGTGCAGATGCCACCCCTCGTTTGACAAGGAGTCAGGCTTCCTCCATGTGTGCTCACATCCACACTGCATGCAAACAAGTGCTCAGGTCCTATCCCTAAACTAGCCGAGGAAAAGCCCTAGGAGCAGCAGCTGTTTGTACTCCTTATAAAGGACACCCAGGAGGGGTCATGTGACAGCAGCCTAGAAGCACAGACTGTGGCCAAGTCTTCACTGATGGCAGCAAATTCGCCACTGTCAGATCGATCTTCCAAATTGACTGGTCGGGTCTGTGAAGACCTGCTCAGCCAATCAGAAAGCAAACACTGTAAGAAAGACCCCGCAGAAGTAGCAGTAGGCATTTCCCTCCGAGTCAGCACACTGAAGACAGTGCAGTAACTTGGTGGTAGGCAATCGGAGGGAGATACGCAAGGTATTTTAAGTACTTCGCCTATCTCCCCTCGACTGCCACCGAAATCCCGCCTAGGTGTAGACCAGCTCTGTAAGAGGAGTGGTTTTTCTTACAGTTGGAGGGAGGGTCTTCAGGGAATAGGAAACTCTCAGCCTAGGCACTCGGGAGAGGCAAAGAGTGGCAGGCACTGGGGAAGGACCTGTATATTTAGCTCCTGCAGTCCAAAATCAGAGGACTAAGCAGGGAGGGGTAGGCAGAAGGGCTTCCTTGTGAAACCGGGGGGGGACGGGGACGACGACACACATTCATCTTTTATGGCGGTGTTGTAAACCAGACTTTGAGAGAGTGAATGGGAGGTGTACATTCTTCAGAAAAGCAAGCTCAGACCTGGATGGCCAGATGCTGGGATGCGTAAACCAGGCTTCCCCTACAGCACAGGGGCAGGCAGAGCTGTTGTCCCTATCCTATAGAATTTAAACAGGCAACATGTGCATGTGCTTCTAGAGACAATCTGTACCTTCTGATAGCAGGCAGGCATAATACAAAGGTTTGGCCATCCCCAGAACAGCGTGAGTCATGCCCCTTATCTAGGGTGACCAGATAGCAAGAGTGGGGTAGCAGGATGCAGTGGGGAGGTAATAGGCATAATGAAAACTGAAGTAACCACTTCGTCAGACACTTTGAAGATGGGAAACTAACAGAATGGGAGGAAATTAAATTCAGGGGAGTGTATGACATAGGATCAGGTCAGGCTGTAATAGCAAATCAAAATAGGTGTTAGGATTCAAACACTGGGGAACAGCATATAAAGGAAGGTGAGGTCAAATCACCTGTTGTAATGAGAGAAAAATCCATAGTCACATTAAGAGGTGGTGATATAAGGAGCAGCCACAAGAACCCATTTGCAGTAAATAACAAGAAATTGTATTGGTCCTACAAAATCTAGCAACTCAGCTATAGGTTCCTCAGTACATCTACTGGTACTTGATCTATAAACAATTTACATATATGCAAACAGAGAGCACATCTATACCATGTAACTTTCATCATGTCACTTCACCTCTCTGTGCTTTGGTTTCCCCTCCCATCTCTTGCCTGTCTTGCGTATTTAGAGAGTAGTTCCATGGGGCCAGAACGACCTCTTACTGTGTGCTTGTACAATACTTGGCACAATCTGATCTCAGCTGAAATTTCTAGCTAATACCATAGTACAAATAAAAGGAACAATAATGACGTTAGTGAGCCTTTTTCAGAATCACTCAACTGCAATTAAAAAAATAACAATCAAGGTAAGAAAACTCTTCTGTCCAGATCTGAATCCCTTGGTTCAGGTCAAGAGGAGAGAATTTAATGAGGGTTTTGTTTCAATTTTAAGACGACTCCAAAGTTTTACCATTATTATGAGGATAACTGGAGGGTGTTTTTCTCATTTATAAGGAAAAAAAAAACACATCTTGGGCTGAGTAAAGACTAAAACCAAAGGCTCAGTGTTTATAGCAAACTGAAATTTCAAATCCAAGAAGAGAATTTTAAGGTATTTAGAAAGAGTTCGTGTATATCTTTTTTTCTGATTAAGAATGTGTTTTATTACATCTCTCCACTAAGATATCAAAGGGATCTCACTCCTCTGCTTCCTTGGGTAATTAACATGGTAATATTTATCTCAGTACTAGTCTAGCCTCTTTGTTCAAAGATATTCCATTTTTGAAGCATGTTGATCCAATTTCTTCTTAGACTCTATAGCAGCAATGATGATACAAGCATCTATTTAAACATGTAGATCAAATTCAGACTTGGTATTGCTTAGAATGGACCAGATTTGGCCCTTACACTGTGATGTATTTAGCTAGGAGACTGGGAGTTCATGACTTTTATATGTTTCAACAAAACACATTGAAAAGAGCTTTTGATATGGTTATTAGTGGAAGAGATCAAAAGTTTCTCCTTTTATTTAATCCTTTTCATGTTTTCACTGTATAAAATAAATTAAAAAAAAAATCACCCTACAGCTGTTCAGGCGCATCAGTTTGAGAAATATCTGTTTATGTTATGTGTGTACTTCTCCACCCCCACCGCACCCCACCCCATTCCCATCACAGAACTAGCTCTTCTCAAAATACACAAGTGTTACCCATTCATCTAATCTATCTATCTATATTTTGGTTTTATACACACTCCATGTCAAAGGTTATACATCCAGACTTCTGGGTGCTTTTGACAGACATTCAAAAACACAAAACCAGGAAATTCAAATTAGAAATCAAACAACAAAGCAGAACTGCTGTGTTGTACCACACAAAACTGGATCCCCAGTCACAGGACCAACACAACTTAAATCCCCTCTGCACTTTCCTGTTAAACAAATCCCATTCTCAGTGGTCTCAGCCCTTCATCAAGACCCACTCCAACAAACTGGCTTTGCAACATGCCCAGAAAGTCAAAAAATTCAGGCTGTTTTGGACTTTGTGGAGGCCAAGTACGCCAAACTCCTTTAGGGAGTCACACCACGCTTAATACAGGCTGAGCAATCTTAACATTGTGCTAAAAATCACTAAAACAATGTAGTATGCCACAGTTTAGGTCCCAATCCTGCATTGACTTCAATAGGACTATATTGGACGCATGTTAGCCAATTCTGTTACCAGATCAGGCTTTCTGGTGATGCCCCAAAGCCCAGAGGCAGCCTCATCAGGAGGAATCAGTAATGCTAGGAATAAACTCAGGAATTTTTATCTTGACTCCTGCCACTGACTTACTAGGGGCTCAGGCAAGTCCCTTCACATCTCTGTATCAGTTCCTGCCTGTAAAATGGAGTAACATAAAATGTTACTTTAATGGTTTGAGAGGACTTGTAAATGGCAGCTGGTCAGGGAGAGGGGAGGAAGGCTGTAGTGGCACAAAGCTGTCGTCATGTCCCTTGTACTGGGGAAGAACCATGAGGGGCTGGCACAGTTATAAAAGTAGACCTAGGTCAGAGAACATAGGTAGTGCTGCCAGAAAGTTTACTGATGCCATAGCTCTCTGAGAACAAGAGCCTCTACTAATTTCACACCTTATATGAAGTCCAAACTCAAACCCCATCCTAGGATCTGGTTTTATCAACACAGCAATAAACAATAAGATGAAGTTCAATTTAGTCTCCTCCAAGGCTTACTCCCTCTGGGTAGCTCAGCCCAACTCCTAGATTATCAGGCCACCCACCTCCACCTCCCCTATATCCTGCCTAAAGGCAGAGTCAGAAACCCCTTTTACTTCCATTGGGGTGATGCCTCCATAGGGTTTTATGGGTTTTACTGGTTCACAAGGGTATGCTTAACACTACCTCTGGTAGCTTCCTTCTTTAGTTTGTTCCAATACCATACTTGCTTTCCTAATGCAGTGGGCTTTTTCTGAGACTTGGCTAGTGTTTGTACAGTGCTTTGACCATGCACAAGGACCGTAAGTGCTAGGCATTATCACCGTGCACTGTTTTTTAAATTTGCCCCCAAAATTAGCTTTACATCCAAGAAAAACAAAATACAGGTCCCAGCGTGCATTCGTGTGCTCTGACCCTTCCTGGTTTTTAAATGCAACATGCAAAAGGTCCCCTAAAATATTTTCTCATTAAAACAAGATAATTTCTGAGATACCAGTATCATTTAATTAGTCATTTTTCACAAGAGGCTCACATGCTTGGAATTCACCCTCCTTTGTTCCTCCTTTCTTGATGAGTAAGAAGGGCTCTCTTGCTTTTTTGTCTAATAATGTTTGGAATTTCCCCCTTTTTTTTCCAGACCCGAAAGCCAGTAAATTACATTATTTTTGCATGTAGAGTTCTTCTATTTGTACCTCACTGCTGCTCACTACAGCTCTTCACTCCAACAACTGAATTTTTTTTTTTAATTTACTTAGTGGGAGATGATAGGATTTTAGATCATCTTCACAAAACATCTACTCATGTTACCTGCCACTATAAACATATTTGTGTTAACCTGTAGCTGACATCACATTAGAATGGATTCTAAAATTTCCACTGTGAAGAATGTTTTAGGATTTTGTGCAAAGTCCTAATACTAAAAGAATACAGCTTAATCACTTCGACTATGTAAACGATTCTGCAGTTCACTTATTCAATAGGCTGATCTGTTCAGATTCACTTTGAGTTCCAGAGGGGTAGCCATGTTTGTTTTTGCTGAAATAGACTAACAAGGAATTCTGAGGCACTTTTAAAGACTAAAAGAAATGTATTTATCACATGAACTTTAGAGGGCACAATCCCACAGATGAATGGGATTGTGCCCACGAAAGCTCATGCAACAAATAAATGTGTTAGTCTTTAAAAGTGCCACAGAACTCATTTGTTTTTCTCTTTTTTAAAAATTCAAACACTGATTTAATTTTTAATGTAATAATAGAGAAGAACGAACAAGATTGCTTTGCTTTATTTCAATACCTTTTTCTTACACATGCACAGGATAGTCAGTTCAGGCACTGAAGAAATAAGACAGTTTCATAATAGATTTTTCCAAATAATTACCTGAGAATTTTGTGTACCCATTTTTAGATATAGCTGCAGGTGAAGATCATAAATCTCAGGGGTTCAGGTGATTGTTGGTAAATTAAAATTAACAGCTATAATACCAGTACCAAAGAGTGTTCAGTCAGACTGTGCAACCCTATCCTCCAAAAAGGATGGCCTTAGTTAAATCTGTGTAATCCTGTTGCCTTCATTTGCACTGCATGTGTATAAATGAAAAGGAGGGAATGATTACGCTCTGAAAACAATTTTCTGCAAATAGTTAGAAAGGTCTTCAGCATCAGGTTGTAGGATTAAGCCCTGCAGCTGACATTTGCCTGGCACCTTACATCACTCACTCTCCAACACCTCCCAACAACAAACAAGCCATGTAAAAGCAGTACAGCCACCAAAGAGATTCTTAGCCACCAGGAAATCATCTGACATCAGGGGCAATCTAAAATATTGCCACCTTAAAGCTGTGGTTGAAGAGCAGCTGAGTCCCCCCTTACCTCCAATTTAACGTTAGGAACAGATTGAAAGTTCTTGTTTCCTCTGTTATCTTTGTATCAGGTTGTCAATGGCATTGCATCATCAAGTCGCTGATTTTTGCAAGCAGAAGCGTCATGTCATTATTGAACCCCATACATCTGCTGGAGCCTAACTGGTGTCTCGGCTTAATTTTAGAATTCAAAGCACTGGGAGCTGAATTTGCTTTGGTTGGTGCTGCTCCTCCAGTTTTTGGTTTCTTTTCAATCTGCACCCTCCCTCCTCTGCTGCCCAAGAAGCTTGTGCTAACTAGTCCCGATGTGACAGATAGAATCATAGAATCAAAGAAACTGGAAGGGACCAAGACAGGTCATCGAGCCCAGTTCCCTGCACTCCTGGCAGGACCAAGTACCCCCATTAAACCATCCCTGACAAGTGTTTGTCTAACCTGCTCTTAAAAACCTCCACTGTAGGAGATTCCACAACCTGCCGAGGTAACTTATTCCAGTGTTTAATCACCCTGACAGTTAGGAAATTTTTCCTAATGTCTAGGCTGAACCTTCCTTGTTGTAATTTAAGCCTGTTGCTTTTTGTCCTGTCACTTGTGATTAAGGAGAACAATTTTTCTCCTTCTTCCTTGTAACAATCCTTTGAAGACTTATCATATCCCCTCTCAGTCTCCTTTTTTCTCAACTAAACAAAGCTCTTTCAATCTTCCCTCACAGGTCAAATGTTCCAGACCTCTAATCATTTTTGTTGCCCTTCTCAGGACTTTCTCCAATTTTTCCACATCCTTTTTGAAATGAGGTGCCCAAAGCTGGACACAGTACTCAAGTTGAAGGACACAGTTGAAGCCTATTCAGTGCAGAGTAGAGTGGAAGAATCACTTCTCGTGTCTTATTCACAATACTCCTGTTGATACACCCCAGAATGGCGTTCACTTTTTTTGCAACAGTATTGCACTGCTGACTCATATTTAGCCTGTGGTCCACTATTACACCCAGATCCCTTTCTGCAGTACTCCTTCCTAGGCAGTCATTGCCCATTTTGTATGTGTGCAATAGGTTGTTCAACCCTAAGTAGAGTACGTGGCACTTATCTTTATTGAATTTCATTCTATTTATCTCAGACCATTTCACCAGTTTGTCCAAATCATTTTGAATTGTGATCCTATGCTTCAAAGCACTTGCAACCACCACACCACACCACACACCCCCAGCTTGGTATCATCGGCAAACTTTATAAATTTGCTCTCAATGCCATCATCTAAGCCATTGATAAATATGTTGAACAAAACCAGACCCAGGCAGATCCCTGCAGCCCCCCGCTCGTTAAGTCCTTCCAGCCTGAATGTGAATCGTTGATAACTACTCTCTGGGAGCAAATCAACAGAGTCCTGTGGCACTTTTAAAGACTAGCAGATTTATACTTCAAGTGGTTATCTAACCAGTTTTTCACCCATCTTATAGTAGCTCCATCTAGTTTGTACCTCCCCAGTTTATTAATGAGAATGTGATGTGAGACCATATCAGATGCCTTACTAAAGTCTAGATATACCACATCTACCGCTTCCCCTCTATCCCCAAAGCTTGTCCCCCCATCATAGAAAACTATCAAATTGGTTTGACATGATTTGCTTTTGACAAATCCATGCTGACTAGCCCTAAGCACCTTATTCTCTTCTAGATGTTTGCAAATCGATTTCTTAATTATCTGTTCCATTATTTTTCCTAGAACAGAGATTAAACTGACTGGTCTATAATTCCCTGGATTGCTCTTATTTCCCTTTTTGTAGATGGGCACTGTATTTGCCACCTCTTACAATTTTTGTTTCACGAGCAGTGCGTTTTAACATCCTTGTGGCAGCAGCTGCATGTTAGGTTGAGGCCCCTGGATTTTTTTTTTTTTTTTTTAAATTGATTTCCCTGTAGATGGGGCCTGAACCTGTCCCCACTAAGGTAAATGGAAGTTTTGCCATTGACTGACTGTAGTGGGACAAGGATTCGGTGTGTAAAGGGAGCACCATTTTATCACAGTGCTTGTGCCAATGTGAATTCCTGGGATGTAGTAAAAATAGTTCCCTTGACATTTGACACCCTAAGGGCTGTAACAGTAGGACAAAGAGCATAAGCTAGTTTTTCATATGCTGGGGAAGGGAGGAACAATTGGTCTTCCTGTCATAAGGTTTTCTCTATCTTGAGTTTTATACCACCTCCAATCAGCAGTTTCCATGTAAAATCAATAGTACCAGTCAAGGCCACACTGCACGTCCTGGTATCTCCTGTGGCATTGCTGGCTCTGGGCACACAGGCACACGCCCCGAGTGACCAGCACCACTGCCCTGTGTCTGGCGGGAACCCAGGGCCCAGCTGCCAGTGGCCCAATGCGGCCCCCACCGCAGGCTGGCAGCAGCAGGAGCCCAATCAGGGCCCCAGCCAGGAACCCAGGGGCAGATCACCCCCCCACCTAGGGGCCTGGGCCTCAAACCTATTTTGGGGGCAGCGATGTCCCTGAGTCTCTGGCATTTTTTCCCTTTTGGGGTAAAAACTCTGACTGGAGTATTTTTGTTTTGATCAATTTGGTTCAGGTTTAATTTTACATATTTGGAGGAGTGTGTATAGAGGGAGTGGTGTGCACGTCCTTTGTGCTGTTACGACAAAAAGCTTGGGGAAGAGGAAGATGGTGCAGCATTCCTAAACACAGTCAGACTGGATTTACCTAAGCTCCCCTGGCCATTCCGTCCTTCCTCTGAAGCAACTGTGATGGCCAGGCCAGGAGATGGGACACTGGATGGGGTGGGCCAAAGCTCTGAGTTGGCACTGAGCAGTCTCCCTCCGGGGCTCAGTCTAATTGACTGCCACACGGGGGTTGGGAAGGAATATTCCCCAAGACAGATGGGCTGTGCCCTTGCAGTCATGGGGACTGGGGAGTTCTGTGCCTCATCTGGCAGAGGACAGTGGTCACTTGCCAGGATTATCTGGGTATAGCTCACTTAATTCTCTGCCCTTGCAGGTGCTTCAGGCATTATTGTATCTTGGTTGCTTTTCCTCTCTGGGAGTGGGCTGTAACACTTCCGCTCTAATTTTGATCGTTAGGTTTAGTGGGTGGACGGTGGTGGTAGCCTGGCATATACAGGAGATCAGGTTGTGATCTGGTCATCCCTTGTGGCCTTAAACTCTCTGACTGGAAATGATAGACTGATTAAGACTAGCGGTTACTCCTCTGGCATTAGCAACACACATACCTGTGCCCACTCCCCCATTACTGCTCTTGAATTCTGTCAAACAAGGAAACAAACTTTGGTAGGCGATGCACATCGCACTGAACCAGTGTCCATGTTGCTACAAGGGGGCACAGTACAGTAGAAGATGGTGTCCCTGGGTACAGATAGCCGGTGGAAGCCAGGAACTTTTTGTAAATTTATCCCAGCACTCTGGTTAGATTTTTCTTGGCTAGATTACAGCTGCCCTCCTGAATTCCCTCTGAAGTGAAGAACATTTTCATTGCCTCTCATGAGTAGTACTGCTGTAAGCGGAGAATGGCTGTGGCCGAGGGTGGAGTGTATCACACCATAGAGCAGTGTTTCTCAACCAATGTTCTGCAGACAGTGAAGGGGTGCTGCGACCCCTCCCTGTGAGGAGGAGGAGGGAAGGAGCAACATGGTGAGCCAATGTGTGACTGGGAGATTTAAAATGCCCCAGCTTCAGCAAAGCTTTCAAGTGCTCCTTGGCATCCACCACCACCTTGCTCCTTTGCTTCAGTTAGAGCAGTTTAAATTCTGACTACTGTTACTGCCATTAACAGTGGCAGGAAATGTAAAATGCCCCAGCCCCAGCAACGCTTCCACCCCTCGCTCCCGCCAGCCCGTGCTCTTAATTCCCAGTTATTTTCAGTTTTAAGTTCTGGGCATAATCATTATGTATGTATCTATTTTTTAAAAATAAATGTTATATTTGTAAAAACTGTATTTAGTTCAGTTTCCTGAATTGTTTTCACAGGAATGAGTAATATACAGACAGATATTACAAACATTGTAGCCTCGATATAGCTGCTTTTTCAAGAAAGATTTCATCAGATGTTTCGTGTAAAGTAATTAATACCGTTAGGTGTTCCTCTGTGATCCTCTGGATACTGGCTCATCCAGCTACTCCTGTATTATTTGTATTACAGGAAACCTAGGAATCTTATTCAAAGATAAGGGGTCCATTGTGCTAGGTGCTGTATAAACATTTAAATAAGACACAGGGTCAACAGGGACTGCACAAGAATAAGTGGGACAGACTGCTTCAGGCGAACAAGCATGACTGAAAGGCATCCAACAGAAAGGGACAGCTGTAGTGGGATTGATCACAGTAGTACAGAGAAGGGGGGACACCTGCTGAAAGCTAGTTTGGACTAAGTACGCTAGAGAAACCATTCAAGAAGAAAAAGTTAATCTTAGTAAAAATACAGCTCCACAAACACTGGCAGGGACAGGATCAGATGGGGTTATGTGTTGTGTAAGTTCCACTTGCACAAAGCTAAAGCGAACCACAGATTTTTCTAACTTTCACAACCAGATTTTTCAGGAGTGGTCGATCCTTCAGGAGCATTGCCCTGGCTCATTTTTGTTGCTGCTATTGCTCCTGCTCCTTTATTCTTGACCATTTATACCCAAGCTCTACACTCACCGCTCATCAATAAACCTGTGCTCTACCTTCATTTAAAAGAAACAGTCTAGTTTTGACACAAAATGCGAACCCAGGTACACACAAACAGGGCTACACTAATTCAACTGAATGGCTGCTCTAAGGTAACACTGCCCTTGTATTTTGATATGTACTTATTTAAGAGTCTAAGAAATGTGCATTAGTTAACAGACACCTCCTTAGCAGGGAGAGGCACATTAGCCACAATGTGTTATCAGATGCAACTCCATTAAAAAAAAAAAAGTCAATGGAATTTAGTGTAATAGAGAAAGATTCCCTTGTTCATGTTAACAATACTGACTTCATTGAGGTTATTCATACAATGGCTACAAACTTTAGATTACTTGCTGAATTTATCTTTTCTTTATAGCAAAGAAATTGTCTTCAGAACATAAAAATGCATTCAATTTAATATTTTTTCATTTTATATTGCGCAAATGATACATCACATCAATTTCTTGATAAGTGGTACCCCCCCCCCCATGTCTTACTCTTTCCTACCACCAGAATGCTCATTTCTAACTTTGTACATTTTGACAAGGGACATCTTACCCTATACTGCTCCATTTAAAAAATAAGCAAAGTTCCTTCTTGAAACTTCTTAAAGTGCATCTTTTTCTTTACCCATCAGCAATGGCTAATCTGTATCTCTCTACGCTAAGAATGCTCCTCATTTGAATTTTGATTAAAAAAGCAAGGGGGGAGCAGTTGCTAAAAGTCATAATTCAAGTTCCTAAAACAGAACCATCTTGGGAGCTATGCAGATACCTCCAAGTACTGATTAGGGAAGAATATAAGGGGCCTACAGATCCAAGACCTGTAAAACAATTAGCTTAATCAGACTAATCAAGGCTAAGACCTACAGTTAGCTTGACATGAGTAGTTAATCTATCAGTAACCCAACCTCACAAGATTAAGTGCTGCAGTAAACAAATATAATCGAGTGCAAAGGTGTGTGCATTCAGCAACTGCAAAACATGTTATTTATTTTTTCAGGCAAGTCTTCAGAATGGCTCTGAACAAGCTTTGCAGATGTTTAACTGCAAAATGTCACGGGGAACTAGCTGATGTACATGCTAATGAACCCTAAAGGGTACAAAAATACCAATAAGGGGATGAACCCATCAAGAATATGCAGACTACTGTGAGTGTCAGCATAACCTATTATTATAAGATGTTGTAGAGCCTATAAGCAGGGGGGATGTATCCAGATACGCCAGACGGGCGGCCACCTGATGTTCATCCTATTAATTCCAGGGTGCCCCAATCAGATAACATGAGTTAGGCTAAGACTAGTACAATTTGTACTCCCTAACTAAGGTCTCAACAAAACCCAGGCACCAGGTTGCCTTCCAAAAAAAAAAAAAAAAAGCTACTGGCACCTTCTGTGGTGTATGGCTTTATTTCGATGGTGCGGGGGAGGGCTTTTGTGCCCCAGCCCATCACTTTCCCCTTCTGCCCTTGCAACAGTGGGTTTTTGACAGCGGTGTGGGGAGCTCTTCACCCTACACTGCCGCCAAAAGTGGTGATGGCATTTCAGCAGTGGAGGGAGCCATTTACCCATTTAACATGCTGCATAGCCAGACACCCCCGCTTTGGGGCTAGCACCTAGTTGTGGGTACTTTGTTGAGGCCTGCTCTAACTTGTTATATTGCAGTGTTTGTTGGGTTATTTCTTCACTTAGAAGGATTGTCACTAAAGGAAAACCTGATTAGCTCTAGCTGTTACTTGTCTGCTCATCAGATCCATCACTCTAATCAAGATCATCTGATTTTCACAGCAAACCCTCTGAGCTCACAGTTATCTAAACAGTCTACCACTTAATAATTCCCAAATTCCATTTAGGCTCCATATCCTAACCAAACCTGAAATGACACTCAGAGCACTGCACAAATTCTGGACCTCCCAGTTCTCCAGCTACAAGAGCGTGCTTTCTACTGAGCACAATTCTGGGATAATTTAGAGCTCATTTCTAAGTGTTTTTAATATGCTAAGTTTGACTCTAGCATCTATAAAAGCAACTGAAACAACATATGGAGCTAATTATGGTCTTTTGAAGCAAAGAAAATAAATTGTACTGCAGACCGTTTCTCTGGAAAATTCACAGCAATTTTTAGAATTATGGAGAACATACCGGTGTCTTACAAATGTGCCGTGGCTTTTTAATCAGCAAGAGAGGAATACAGTCCTATAAAACAGCAATTTTGTGACTGACGAGGGAAGTATTAAAATATCTTAACTTACAGCTATTGAATGTGGAGGCCCTATGTAATTTCTGTCAACTTTCTGTTCAGCAAAGTGCAGTTTTAAATGTACACTAGACTTCCAACAGCTTTATGACCTCAGGCTTTGATGCAGACATTGTACAAATTAAGCAGGGTCAGGCCTGGTCTGTACATGAACCGAAAAATCTTCAAGGCAATTTTCATATGGTGCAGGTAACTACAGAAGTGGTTCAATGGTGGCATTCTGTCCTTCAAGTACACTACTGCATTTAAGTTCCAGTGAGGCATTAGAAAAAACTGTGCTGCTAGAGGTCCACGTGTCAGATGAGATCTAAGCCACTGGCCTGGCCGCTTTCCATCATTTAAACAAAACAAAACAAAACAAAAACAGCACCTCACCAAAGCCACATTTTTACCAGAGCAGATATTAGCTCCACCATTCTGGACAAATTCCAGTTTGGAAAGTAACCTTAAATTTTGCTATCCCAAATCCTTCGCTGGGCAAACTGTTGTGTAGTTTTACTGTGTGCATGGCAGCAATTGCTCTCTGCCACTGTAGAGATAGGTGTGTCACAGAGAGTTTGCAAGACCTCAGATGAAAAGGACCAACTATATACGAAGATTTAAGATAAACTCACAGAACACCTTTCACAATGAATCTTTTTTTAAAAAATAGATCCTCCTAGAAACAAACTACTAAAATGCAACTTTAAAAAAAATTAAAACTGGATAAGACAGGTAAAGTTCGCTTGGCAATGCTTCCGTTGTGTCTGATATCTAGTAGACATTTTGATAACAGCTCAAGTTCTGCTGGCCTTTCTCACTGAAACATAACGTGGGGACTTCTGTGGATTTGGGCCATTCTCTTGTGCTTTGTGAAAATGAAGTCATTCTTCAGTAGCATCACAGCATTGCAAAACATGGTAGCTTTTCACTGCATGTACAGCAGGACTGGCCCAAGGGTTTTTGGTATCCTAGGTGAAGTTCGATTTTGGCACCTCCTTCCCCCATGTTATGAGATAACATATGTAAAAAATTGGGCTGGCCCCAATATACAGTGCACACCAGTATTACATCTTTAAAGCACTCATCTGAAATGATCATCACACCACTCTCTGCAGGTAAATATATCTGCTCTGATTGTGACGTACGCTACCTGAAGTGCAGTATTAAATTGCTGAAGTTTTAAAAAGAGTTTCTCAATTTCTTACAAACATCATATAAAACCCAGGATAATATTTTATGCACTGGTAGCTGCCTCTCAGTTTTGCCAGAGATCAGTTTGACATAAGCCATTTACATGACTTGAAAATCCTGCAGAGAATATAATAAATTGTGCACTGATCCTGCTCACTCATTCAGTTCCACTTAGGTTTAGACAGAAGGTTCCCTCATTATAATCTAGACTCAAATTTACTGGTTCATATGTTCTAAGAAAATAACACTCTGGAGCAATTTGTAATCCTCAAACAAACTCTTTTTATTACAGAGGAAGGAAAGAGACAACACTGTATAGTTTAACTGCTGAGCATTACAATGAAACAGAAAGCTGCATTAAAGTTGCTCTGTGGTTTAAGAAGCTAATCTTGTTTCAGTTGAATGGCATGTTCATTATAGCAAATAAATCAGTAATGTGTGGGATTACTGAAGAGGAAAGACATATTAAAGCAGTTTAGGGCATTATATTGATTTTTTTCATGTCCGATTTAGCTTGGCGTTTTTCAACAGTCAGTTCTAATAAATGCTAGTATAGTGAAGAGTAGGCAGGTGGGAATGCTGCCCAGAAAGAGTATTATGAATAACTTAAGGCACTGGTTTTAATTGCAGCAATCCATGATACTTACTGTGCTGGCACCAGAATGGAATTTTCACTATTTAAGTTAAAGCTTTACCGGGTTATTAGCAAGTGTCTTTTAAAAAATATTTGAAATAACTTTCCAATAGTTGCACTTCCCACAAGGGGAGGCAAAGATTTCAGAACACTCACTGAGTCTAACGACTCTCCCAATATGACTCATGACCTCAAAATCATTTAGGATTTTTTAAAACCAGGGAACTTGATACAAATTTGTGCCACAGTCTGATTCAGCAAAGTTAACTGTGAAAACTTTATTGCATGTCTGCCACCTTATGATTGAGATTTTGTATACGCACTTTTTCCAAGAGGCTGCATATTACAAAAACACACCCAACTTATGGCAGGCTATTCCCACTATGCTGTATTCTTAAATTCTATGATTAATTCCCATTGTACATTGTTTAATACAGAGCAAGCTCACCTCAAAGGTTACTTACTAAGAGACCATTTGGCAATTAAAACAGACTAAAGAATTGCCATTTTTTACAGGCCAACTCCTTTCACCCTGCACAACAGTATTAGAAAGTTAGGAAATTTATACTTAAGCTTCCACCAAACACCTTTAACTCTGACCCCACTTAGCTCATGTCTTCTGCATATATCGGTATCCACACAGGCCATACCCTCACCACTCCTGCATATTGTTAGAGACAGTAAAGGTCAGAGCAGCCACTACTCAGACCACTTCTAGACTGGAGTTACATAATTACTGGTTCACACTAGAAATACCACAATTCTGTCTCAACTTCCACCCCTCAGGAAAGGAAACCATTTATAAAACCTTAAGAGTGCTATGTGCTTTACAAAAACAGAAACAAAGACCACATCACAATGTTATTTGAGACAGAAATGACAAAGCAGATAGGAGTTGACTATGATCTAACAAAAGCGAATGATTAAGTGGTGATGTTCACCATAACAAGTTTTCCTCCCTCCCCATCAATGTGTGGGTTAGAGAAGGAGAGGTATGTGGTTAATAGACTTTGTAAGCAGGGATAGGGAAAAGGTTTGTGCTAGTTACAAAAAAAAAGCAAGCAAGCAAAAGCTTAATTTATAGCAATTTTACATATATAAGCACAGTTTTATGTGCTTTATGATTTATGAGATGTTTGTAACTCACCTGAGACAGGCATACGATTGCTCTGGTGATGGAGAGTCACTTACCTAAGCCCCCAGAGAAAGCCAGCTAGGATCAGATCACAGAAAGGGCTAGCACTCAGACCTGTGTATAGACCAAGCCAGAAACTAAGCTGAATCTACACACTGGGCAGATAGTCTGTAAAGATTGCTGATGTCTACTTTATTAATAACCTGTACCCTGAAGTAGTAAACTAAAAATGCATTTAACTCTGAGGATCAAGTTGTGCCTTTACACAACACAGTGTATATAAAACATAATCCTATCATCGTTATCCATTTTGTATCTTTCTCATGCCTTCCTATTGGCTCAATCCTCTTTGCCTTACATTCAGCTAAACTCTCAGGCTGCAGACTGTCTTTCTCTGTTTGTAAAACACAGTGAAGTCCCTATCGTGATTGGGCACTACAATAATAAATTATTTTGGCTGCTCCTTCACAAAGACAGTAGTTAGACAAAAACGATGTCATGTTAAGGAAAATGTAATGGCTCAGCTCACATAATATTTGAATCCTTGTTACACAGGGCTGAGTGAGAAGATGTAATACACAACAAAATATACTGCACAGATAATTTTGTACTTTGAACTACCAGATTAAGGTTGCTGGCAACATTCAAGTAAACAAGGGAAATTCAACAACAACAAAAAAGCTGGTAGCAGAATGTGGAGTTATTCACAGATTCTGATGAGAAGTATCATGACTTTGCTGATCATACAGCTCCCTTTTCCCAAGGAACTTTGTATTCTGGGCATGAAGCCCAACAAACAGATTATTGAAAGGGCAAACAGGTTTGACATCAGCCAAGAAAATACCAGCTCAAAACCGGAAAAAAGTCAAGCGTCACAAACCGGTTGACTCTGTACATGAACAACACAATTATGAGGAATACTAATTGAGCTACTGAGCTTAAAGGGGAAATGTTGTTCAAATAACTCAAATGAACAATCCCTAACCAATAACAGAATACATGTTCTACCCCAATCTCTGAATTATATATTCATTATTTAAGAATTCTCAGTTATCACTCTGAGATTTGACGAGTTCTTGTCCCAAGGCCGGGGCCGGTAGTATTAAAATTACTGTTTAGTTGGGAACTCCAATGCGCACAGTTGCAATATTCACGTTTCAGAAACCCGTCGGTACATTTAATAGTTTATTAACTATTACGAAGTCACAAACACTGTTAACCAGTAAAGTAGATAGAGAATTTACATCTGAACGTCCATATACTCACACCACCCTTTGCAGAACCACTTGAAACGTTAGGTGGTTTCTGATGAGGAAGATAATGGCTCTCTCATCCTCACCAGTAGCCATTATCCTGGCTCCTCCTCTCTTTTCCTGCCCACAGGCGGAGATACAAATTTTATAAAAGGTTACACTGGCACCATGTCTAATGCATATTCAGTATTGATTTCTCCCCTCTTCTCTATTTGTGTTTCCTCACCCTACTTATGTTTGGTTGACTCTTCTCCCATCAGGCAGCATATTAATGATCTCAACTTCTTAGCAATGAACTCATAATGTGTATAATATGGAAATATCCAAAAGCAGGAGTTAGCTCATGTCCCTGTGTTTGGCTAGTGCTATTATGGACAAACTTCCCCCTTAAACATTCTATTCCCAGTTCCCTAAAATTTAGGGGTGACCTTAGGCCATTTATCTGTGCCAAAGTTCACAGGCCATAAGCCTTATGCTAACTGCTGAAGCCAATGTCTTATAGATACAAGCCTATGGATTCCTTGCATTTTTGCTGAATAAAATAAATGCTGATATTAGCTCGGTTGGCTACAATGTCTAGACTTAAAATTGGAAATATATGTTAAAATGGTAAATGTAAAGCTTGTAACATAGTAGAACCAGAAATCCTGCACCCAGGCTTGTGGCTGTCTCAGGTCATGTCTTCACTGAGAATGCTGCTATGATCCGTGGATCGATTGAGCGGCCAGCGTAGACCCGCTCAAATCAATCCCAGATGGTCTCTCCTGTTGACGCAGTAACTCTACCTCTCCAAGCGGAGTAATGCTGCGTCGATGGGAAACTACTGCTGGTTGACGCAGCCGAGTAAAGACGTGGAGGTACGTCAAAATAACTAAGTCGACAGAAGATGCGCATTCTGCAGCACGGAGACTTAGCCCCGCAGTGTAGGCTAGGCCCATGGCCATCAATGACACCTCCACACGCTGGATGCTTTACACTATAGCAGGATCAAACATATATACATACATAACGTGAGATTACAGGCAACTAACTTTAAATGGCTTCTGAAACCACACATACAATCCCCCTAAAATAAGGCTCCAATTGAAGTCCATTATTGCTATGAAATAACAGCTACATTTTGTTTTTCAAAGACAGATCAAAGCACTTGATTAACTGAGAGTCCTGTAGCACTTTTAAAGACTAACAAAAATTTATTTATTTATCACATGAGCTTTTGCGGGAGAAAATCCCACCTCGTCAGACACTTTGAAGTTCTTCAAAACCTCTGACGAAGTGGGATTTTCTCCCATGAAAATGCATGGGATAAATAAATGTTAGTCTTTAAAAGTGCCAGGGGACTCCTTGTTCGTTTTGCTGAATTACACTAAATACAGCTACCCCTTCGGAACTTAATTAACTGGACAGTGATTGCCAGACCTAAAACAGTCTGTTTGTAATGAGTTGGTGCCCATTTATGAGGCCAAAAAGAATCCTGGCCACACAAAAAATGATTTATTTATTTATTTATTTTAAAACTCAGAGCCTCAGCACTAAATGGTTGCTTTGAAACCCCTTTGTGCTGGACATTTCTGGGCTCTTGATCCTAAACAGGAAAGCTAATTGTAAACCTTGTTAAACAGGAGTATCTTGACTGCTGCATTACTTTGTCTCATATTACACAGAAGATATTCTCACAAAATAAAACCATCACCGTTCATGTTCACTCCCCTCTCCCGGTGACCAGCAACAACCTACATTTATAAACCTATCTGAAGACGGGGCCTGCAAAGGAAGATGTAAAACTTGATGTTAAAGAAAGGGGAGGGGGGTGATAGGGTGGGAGAGGACAAAAAGTTCTATTTTTGTTTGCATTTAGCTAGACTACTGGGAAGTTGCAGGGGACTCCTACGGTTTCCATATCATGCCCCTTCAATTAAAGCTTGAAACCTGAGGCAGTTCCCAAGTGTATACCGATCATCCCATAAGCCTTCCAACAGCAAAGAAATCATAAATTTTTCCAGCATCCCTTTTTTTCCATGTAACAAGGGGCTGATTCAAAACCCTTTGCAGCCAACAGGAGCCATTCCACACACTTAAACTGACTAAGAAATTCCACCCTATTGGTCTTCCTCAGTCATAAATTATATAACTAAGTGTAACTGACTACAGGTCTGGAACAAAGCAGTGACAATAAATGGCAACATTCAAAAGTTGCATTTACTATCTATTTACCTGGCTTAGGTTTCTGTAATAATCAAGTGCTTCAAACAAGTCCATAATAGGAAAGTTTAGTAAATTGAGTATTTTGTTAGTTGCTACATCCCCATTCCATCCTTCTCCCCATCACACACATTAAAAACAGCATTGGCTAAGCATCTGAGTAGTGAAAATCGGACACTCAAGCAGCCAATATATATACACAATATGTTTATTAAATACATTAGTCAGAGCTCATTTTCAGTGTACAGTTTTTCTAATCCAAAAATAATGCTACCCAAGAATAAAAACATTTCATTTGTACCAAAAATACAAACTAGTATTTCAAAATAAGATTTTTTTTTTCCTCTGAGTATAGATTATACAGTTTTAAAACTGGCAAACGAACAAAAGTGAAAAATCAACAGCCAAATATGGCTGGTCCCTGCATGTTTTGTGTACCAAATACATTTGCTTTAGGGCCAGGAATCTGTAAGCATTTATAGAAACAGCAGAATATAAACAAAGAGACACACTAATAGTACAGTGTTTTTCATGTAAAAATGTAAAGATAAAGAACTATGTAACGAAAGCTAGAATTACAAGGTAATAAAGAAAAACAGTGACGTCTGAGAAGATGTAGGATATAAATTATTTCTAGAGCGTAAACTTTGCTGCTACTTAAAAAAAAAAAAATCACATGAGTACTTTCAGTTGGCTTAGCAGCTAGCAAAATAAAAGCTGCTTTTTTTTTTTTTTTTTTTTTTTTTAAAGTGCTTAACCACCATATCCAAGAGTAATGACTTTCAGACCTACTTAATATGAATGTGCTCAAAAAGCCACTGCTTATGGTATGAAAGCTGTCATTCTGTAACTCTGCACATACAAACTGGCTTTATCAACATGAATGAAAGGTTGTTTTCAACAGCCCTCAATCATATGATGCCTCAAATCAATATAATGCTATTAGGATAGCAGTTGAATAAGTCACAGCAAGCTGAAATTTGAGCACAGTACATATAAAAATAGTCATAATTAAAACAAATAAAGGCAATTTTCTCTTCTACCCTAGGAAAATAACTTTAAGCAATAAATATATTTTTGCTCTATTCTGATACCTTACCTACTGCAGACCAAAGTGTCAAGAACATTTTTCTTCAAACAAGAAATCCAACCCTATTTAGGCTTTACACACAAATAAACGCTCAAGGTGATTTATGTGACAGACAGGAGATGCTTCCCACTCACAAAATAACAGGAAGCAATTGTATGGATAGCAGCCAAATGTTAACACATCACATTGATTTTATAAAAAACTGACAGCAGATCCTAATTCTTTTCAAAAAATTATTTAAAGTGCTTTAAGATTATTTTGCTCCCCTGTTGATGTTTGTTTGGGCAAAGAAAAAAAAGGGATTAATTAGCTATGGAGGCAAAACAGTGAAACTAACTAAAGACAAAAGTGCTGTCAAACACACAAGATCAACTAAAGAAACAAGAATGCTGACTTTTCAGTTATACAATCATCATAGTTACAAAATTTTCACAAAGAAATATGATTTTCCAGTTGATGTGTCCCATTAGTTTTAACATTGTGAAATGGGATGGATTTCATCTCAGAGTAAAGCCTCCAACCTCATTACAATCACACTATATCTTTCATGTTACTGTACTGGAAAATTGAGAAAAATGTAGGCCTAGGATTTATCAGCCTGGATCTTTAGAACGGTGTCCTTTCAACAGTTCCATCAACTTTAGCAATGATGTTATCATCTTTGCTTCAGCTTTACAGCTTCCTACATGGTTGACGTTTACTTGAATCTACTAAATGGACCTCACTGACAGTCAGCTTCTAGAAAGTCAAGTATTGACCCCCAATTTGGTAACAGAAAGTCAAAGATCTGGGCAGAGCACATTCACTTTAAAACAGGTTTAAAGTTATAGAACACCTGTGCATTACTCATTAAAATACGTCTTTTTCATTTAAACCCATTTGCATTTTAAACCAGAAGAAGTTTGAATCTAGATTAAGCATAATTCAGCATCTCCAGTGATTTATACCTCAGGTTACCCCTTTAAAATATATATATTAATAAAAATGAAGAGGATACAGTGAAGTACTATTTAGTGACATAAGAGAAACACATTAAGACACATCTGGCTATACATATACATATGCAATATACCTAAAATAAGTCTCTGACCACCAGAAAAGAAATGATTTAGTAGTTTAAGTGTGCAAGTGCCCAAATATGTATGTGCTAATATCCTATAAACAGTTCTGAAATAGCTATATATTGTGGTTTTCAATTATTACTATTAATGTTCATACTGGCAGACCTGCTGTCTGGATTGCCAGCAATGTACCACTTGCCTTGCATCTCTTTTTTTTTTTTTAAAAGGTAAAAGAAAGACACCACTAAAATGAACTAAGCAGCATGGCTATGTCAGGAGATGCTATGTAATTGGACTAGTTTTTGAGACCTACAGTATAACTCCACGCAGATGTGGTAAGATGGCATTTTTACTTCGCAATGTTCTCATTCCGATACTGAATTAAACCAAAATAAATTATATTAAGCTTGGCTACTTTTTAAGAACCACATACATCAGAAAGATGTTCAGATCTCAGACAGTACTAATATTCGTGGAAACAACCAACTGCTATACTAGTTTTTTTAAGAGAGTCAATAGAGCACATTAAACGTAAAGGAACAGAACTTGTACAGGAGAAGAACGTAGTCTGTTGATGAAAGGTACAAAATCCCAGAGTCAAAGAATCAAAAAATAATCATCTTCAATAGTAGTCTGGAAAGAACTAACTGCTTTCCAAAACAGAAGTCCACAGAGTGTCTCATAACCCTGCCTTGTCATGTTTGTTAATAGACTCATTTAGGAGTCAGACAGCATTTTGTTTAACTCATATAATGATACAGAGCAATACTAAACCATAATTAACTCCTTTTTTGTGCCGTCCTCTTTCCACCATAATTGTACCCAATAGATACCCAGTTGCAGTTTTCTAGTTTTGTTTTGCAGCTCAGCTGTATTTTTCTTGGATGTTCACAAGACTGGCGCTTGATTGGATACGCTTGGCTAGAAGGAAAAGAAAATCAAAATAAAAAGATCCCCAATATTATTTCCCAGTTTATCTGAGCACGTCCTATTAAAAAGTGTTCCGTCAACATCGCCATTTTCCTTTACAACACATGGCTAGGGACCCCCTTTTCCCACCCACTACAACTCTTCAAGTGACAGGAACAGACCCCAGAAGGACAAAGTCACCACTAGCTAGCCCTGCTCACTGCTGCAGATCCTGTGGCAGAGTTGTCTGACCCCATGCCAAGTAAATTGATCAAGGAGAGTGACCAAGGTAATTCCCCATTCCGTAAGCAAAGTTCTGACTTGGTTACTTACGCAGAATGAGTATACGTTTCTTCTGCTTTGAGTGAAGGAAGCTACTAAGGTAAAAAATGACGGGTAAAAAGAGGATGAATGAAGAAACTGCAATCACTGGGACTGTATCACTGCAGGGGACAGAACAATTGAAAGTTCTACTCCAAAGTCTTCGCGTAATGTTCATCTAAAAGGAAAACAACCTTGGTGAGCAAAAAAAAACCACACACCTTGGCTCGCACCATTGTTTAATTGTACATTGCAAAGCTAAATATTGCAAGACTACATAAATGCCTTTAATCCATAATATCTATTTGAAAGAGGGCTATTTAAAATATCTCCCCTTAAAAATTTAGACAGAAGAGGTGAAATTCCAGCCTCGCTGAAAATAATGGCCAGGCTCCCACTGATTTCCAATAAGACAGGTATTTTCCCAATATATTTTTCAGAGCAGTGACTCTCACTGTGATCACTTGCTTGGGGAAAGCTGCTGATCACATGCTACTTAACACTCCTCCTTTCCAGTTGCTAAAAATCACTTTCAGAGATGGCTAAATACATTAAAAAGTTTCCTAATGTTCACTGTCCCCATAAGCAACTGCTGTAGTTCAACACCACAAACAAGGAGTCTGGTGGCACTTGCTGTAGTTAGGGAGCAACAATTATCATTAATTGGAATCTGAGGAATGTCAGATAAAGCCAAAGATTAAAGGGAATTCCCAGCCCCCAAGCCTTAATTTGGGGTATGGAGTGGAATCTTTCCTTCACAACATCATCTCTAGACAAAAAGTCCCAACTGCCCAAACTAATACATATAAGAACATCAAGGTTAACACCCTTTCTCTTCTGGGGTGGCACAATGTTTTTAATGACCGCCAGCGGTAAGAACCTCTATTTTACATCTCGTCCAGATGAACAGCAGCAGCATGGAGTATCCTGGGGCCGTGGTTCAGTACTCACTCAGCAAGAAGAGGGAAGTCTACCATATCAACAATCCTGGTTTCTACAGCATTTTAAGTGTTCCTTAACAGTTTTGCATCCACGTACTGACCAGACCTCCTTAGCGTGAGAGATGTAAGGAGGTCACAGTAGAAAGCTGTGGGTGCAGGGTGACAAGCAAGCCAGAGAAATAGCTCATGACAGCAGCTTCTGCCGCTAGAGGAAAGGGTGTCATCAATAGAAAACAGCTAAGGGACCACTGAAGATTGCTCTTCAGATCTACCTACCCACTGGGTATTAGCTATGGAGTAAGATCCAGAGGCTAATACTTATACTTACTGCATCTTCCACATCGATACACAAGTGTGTCCTGTGTTCTGAGGCACTGGCCCGCCCAGGCATTTTTTTCATTTTGTTATACAAGGCATTCAGATTTCTGTAAGTTACATTGCAGTTTCTGCATACTTCTGTGTGGTTGCCTGATACAAGATTGATTGATTGCCCCTAAAATTATGAGCAACATATAAAATTAACTTTAAAAACTAGAGATGACCTCAAACCAAATAAATATAAACATCAGAAAAAAAAGACTGGAATTTTGGGATTTAAGCTCATTTTATACAAAAAACCCTCTCAGTGAATTAGAAATTTACCTTTTTTTCCCCCCAATTTGATCTCTATTGTGAATTGCAAAACCAGACAGTTATTTGAATGTAAAAAAGGGTTTTTAAAATATGCATTTTTAAGCTACTGACTTCCTATAATAAAAGCAAAAGAAGGATTGTTAATACCAAGACAACAGAGTCCTGTGGCACTTTTAAAGACTAACAGATTTATTTATCGCATGAGCTTTCGTGGGAGAAAATCCCACTTTGTCAGACGCTTTGAAGATGGGAAACTTACAGAATGGGAGGAAATTAAATGCAGGGGAGTGTATGACATAGGATCAGGTCAGGCTGTAACAGCAAATCAAAATAGGTGTTAGGATTCAAACACTGGGGAACAGCACAGAGGAGGGTGAGATCAAATCACTTGTTATAATGAGACAAAAATCCATAGTCCCTATTTAACCCCAAGACAACTAAGTCAAATTTGCCTATAAATTCGAGTCCTGCAGTTTCTCTTTGAAGCTGTGATTTGTTATTCAGCTGTTTCAACACAGCTATTAACAAGTCGTCAAGGGAGAGATCAGGGAGATTGAAGTGTTCCCCTACAGGTTTTGCAGTGTTGCAATTTCTGATGTCAGATTTGTGTCCATTTATTCTTTGGCGCAGAGACTGTCCTGTCTGTCCAATATATAAGGCAGGGGGCACTTCCAGCACATGATGGCATAAATCACATTGGTGGATGAGCAGGTGAACGAGCCCTTGATGGAGTAGGTGGCTTGATTAGGCCCTGTGATGGTGTCATCGGTGTAGATATGAGGGCAAAGTTGGCAGTGTGGTCTGTTGCAGGGATATGTTCCTGCTTTAGTGTTTCAATCTCCCTGCTCACTCCCTTGACGACTTGTTAATAGCTGTGTTGCAACAGATGAATAACAAATCACAGCTTCAATTAGTTATGTGCAAAGATGGTCCCAGTGCTTCTTCAGAGCCAGTTCCACATAAGTCTACACCTTGACCTTAATCAGCAGGATGCAAATTACATCCATCTGTTAATCTCCTTTTCACCTACCATAAAAGCACCTTTCTGCAGCCATACTATTGGCAAATCAGATCAACACCTGGAGGAAAGGTGCCTGAAGCTAAACTCAGGCAAAATAACTTTGAGGTTGGAGGAAAGAAGGCAACATTTGCATGATTTAGCCAACTCCATAAGATTAGCTAAGGGTGACAATTGTACAAGGGGCCTTCTAATTTTGGTTCTCAGCAACATTCAATACCCAAACAGCAACATTTTTTAGGAACACCGTCAGCTAGCCAGAAGACAATGCCCCATCCTAACAGACACAGACTTGCCCACTGTAGTCCTTGAAATGATAATCTCCGTAACATAGGAATGAAACTCCAGCCTTCTTGCTGACCAGCACAGGTCAATGAGAACACATAAATGCTGCAATCACCCCCTGGCCACCACCCAATAATTACTAGATTACATTTGTGCCCTGATCTTGTTTTCAAAATGCTCATTTGACTAGGTCCAAGCTCCTTCTCTGACCAAAAGCTACTAAAAAAGCTGTATATTTCAGGAACTATCAACAGTGAGGATAATGGGAGACAAGGCTTTCTCAGCAGTGGTTCCTTCCACAACAGGTAAGCATGATCACAAACCATACCAGACTGAACTGCTAAATATGTCTTTGGCACAGCTTTCCCACAAAAACAGCACACACCTGCACCGGTCAGTGATGAAAGCTGTGTTATGCTGGTGTACTACCAACTAGCTTAAAAAAGGAGCACAGATCTCGGTGAGTATGATCTTTGCAATACACTTCTTAAAAATTGCTATGTAAACCACCACAGTGGGAGGCAAGATCTGTATGGCAAACCTAACAGCAGGGAAAATTAGCTCACCGGTAAGTGGCACTGCAAAGCATATCACCACAGACCCCTCTTCTCCAGTCACAGGTTTATTCGGCACCGAGGACTTTTGTTTGAATATTAGCCTTTTGGACAGTTTTTATTTATTAGCTGCTTAATGAGCGCTTAATGCTTTATTTATTAGCTGCTTAAATAAGTTTTAGGATGAAATTAGCATAACTTCCAAAACTTTGATGCACAATTTCTTAGGATGCATCGATGGGCCATTTTTTGGAAGATAATTACCACATTTATTTTACAAAGAGAGATAGTTAATTGCAAAGGTTATAATGATTCCTAACTTTACTAGTTAAGAGAACTCTTAAGAAGTGTCTTCAGGTAGCTGGTCCTTTGAGTCTCATCTACAATACAACAAAATAATTATTTAAAGGAGCCACTTTATTTTAATTTATTTTATTTAAGTCAGGCAGTGTCAACTTCAGCAGGAACGAGGCAACTTACTGTATGGAGAGACTACGTGACTCTTACTATATAATTATCAAATTCCAAAGGGGTAGCCGTGTTAGTCTATTGTAGAAAGACAACAGAGTCCTGTGGCACTTTTAAAGACTAAGATTTATTTATCGCATGAGCTTTAAAAGTGCCACAGGACTCTGTTGTCTATATAATTATCAGCTATTGTGAATCCAGAAATCCCAATAGGAAATGGCACTGTAATTGCATACAAGACAAAATCAAGGTGAAAATCAATTAAAATGCATTTTGTGTTCTCAATTGCGAACATCTGCATTTTATAGACAGTTGTTCTACCTGCCTCCACTGCTTAAGAGTTTGTGAATTGCAGTTGCTCAATATGTATCCACTGCAGTCTGTTCTGTGAAAATAAGCCAGCTTGCTATATAATAAGAGGAAATCAGTGCTGCCCTCAGATACAATGCATACATACCTGGAAGTTGCGTTCGAAGCACGTGAGCGATGCATTGTACAAGCCCAGGAATTCCAGTGTATTATTTGATAGCCCTTCACTGTTGTTGTTTAAACAATCTGTCAAGAGAAAAAGAAAAAAGGGGCATGAATCAAGATTTCCTGATTCCTAACCTCATTCTACAGCCAACAGACTCCTTCACTCTACAGCTTTACAAGAGCTCTCCATTATAAAAACAATCTAGTCAGCTTTGCATTTCCTATTTGGTTGCTGTTATGCTGCAGTCTCAGACCTGCCATCCTAACTCACTGGTGCTTCTCTCTTCATTTAGGGTACAGTTCAGAATGTATTGGCCTTGATTAAGTGAAAGATGAAGACTATCATCAAGTGCATTTTGAAGAGATGAAAAGAGCTCTTTTTGGGCTTTCAAACAACACAAGATGCTGCTTTTACTCTTCTCCCTGCAGATCTGGCTTTGTCCACCAGCACCAGTGTGCACTGTCAAACAGTATAAACATCAGAAATGCAGCTGAAACAGCAGACACCTAAGAAAGAGAGAATCTTGATCCTTACAGAAAAAATGCCTTTGAAATATTCACTAAACCAGGTCAGAAAATATGCACCAGCTTTTGCCAAGTAGCAGCAACCAGTTTTACCTGCCTTGCAGGGCGCTCCTGAAACATTTTTTGTCAGATACCATTCCAGTCCCTCCAAGTGCTTCTTTCCTTACATCTACTCCACTTTTACAACTCTGACCCATTAGACTTTTGGAAACCAAGACCACTAGATTTATGTAGAATTCCATTAAAGGGGCAAGGCTGCCAGACTCCAGACATTACCTTTGCTAAAGGATGGAAGGTAGGGAAAATCTCCAGCATCAGGGGATAGATTCTGTGCTGCCCCTCCTGAGAGATGTAGCACAGAGCCCAAGAGTGGGAGGCAAGTTTGAAGAGGTTGTTTTCTCTCTCCTTCAAATACTTTAGATTCTGGCCAGTCGCAGAGCTGGTACAGTTCCCAGCGGAAGTTACTGATTGATGACAACCTTTCTGGAGCTGTCTATGGGCTCTGTAGCTGCCCAAAATCCTTTGCAGCACTCAGCTCTATATGGCCACCTCTGATGCACCACCATGGTAGGGGTAGACCTTCTGTGCCAGGGGAGGAGTTCACGTTTCCTGTGGTGACATTTAAGGGCCGTGAAGGAGCCACATGCAGCATACTAGAGACAGAATCAGCCCACAGAACTTAGAGCCAAAGTCTGATACCCCAAATGATGTCAACAGGACTACTGGTGAAGCATGATGCTCTTCAACATGTCTAAGGGTAGCAAAATCTGACCCTTACTGACTCTTTTTTAAACAATTGAAGTTTGTTTTGTTTTTACTTAAGTAGGAAAATGGGGATATGGAAATAAGATCTATAAATATAGTACCGCTGTCGCCGATATCCAGCTGGGTTTGTTCAGGTCAAAGTAAAAACTAATGGTAAGTAAAGCAGCTCTCATTTTGAAAGGGTATCTTTAGTGCAAGATGAATATTCATATGGTGACTCGTGTTTAGATACGGAAGGAAAGAAGAGGTAGAAACTTATATTTTTCATTCTGCCAGTTTTGAACAACATCCCCTGTTGTTTCTGTCAATTCAAATAACTTACTAAAACTTATCAATGTTGCTCAGTACGAATCGATTGAGAAATTTTAAAGGCAAGGTTATATGAATCATAATGATAGCATAAAAGTGAGAACAAATCACATACTTGCACAGCTGGCCTTCTCCCAAGTACTGTTGAAGAACTGTGAAAGGATCACAACTATCTGTAGCCTATCAGACATCAAGAGGCTTTTTGCACAGTTGGTTTCAGAAGAATTCTGGAAGAAAAACACAATATTATGAATTCACATGGAAACAACTTTGAAACGATTTCAGATAACGGGTGACAAGAGAGGCCAAGTCTGACATTTTAGTTGTAAGTGTTAATTTCATCCCTCAGGAGGAGTGTGGCCAGTGAAATTCTGTGAATTTCAGAGACTAGAAAGGCTGAGAACTATTCTTACAGTGCAAAGCGTTTGTCCTGCCAAACAACGGACTAAGAGAAAACATTAACTACTGTGGGCTGCATAACGCTGTTTGGGACCTAGGCAAGTTCTTAGGTTTAATGAGAACTGCAAGAGTATCAGTCAAGGAAGCACCATGCATACCAATAGCTTTCTGGAGCAGGGGTACTTTTCATTATGCATGTGTACAATGATTAGCATAATAGGCACTGATCCCAAAATGAGGCTCTTTGGATGCTACCATGATACAGCAAAAGAGTTAGATTCCCTCCTGGGTTATACGGATGGAAACTGGCATAATCCAGCATTCAAGGTTCCTCCAGTCCAACTGGAGCAGTGTCTAACTCCTGCTTGGCTGATTCAGTGCACCTGTCAGCAGTACTCCCATGGAGTCCCAACTGCAAGATAAAGTTGCTCTATTCCACGGCTTGACAAAACCGGGGCACCAGGTCACCATGGCAGCCAGGGTTTGTAGCCTGGCTCCTAGTTCTGCTGTGGAAATGCAATGGATGAGCGCCCTCTGGTGACCAAAAATAAAACTGCTGGTGCCTAGCTGAGAGCCAATTTCCTCCAGGCCTGCTCTACCCTACACCTGTGCCTCCCCAACCTGCCTTTGCTAGAAGTCAGTCCCTCCAAGCCATGCATGGATGTAGAATATGACTAACTGCAAATGCAGAGGAGCTTTAACCCTCAAACCAATAGTTTAAAGTGTGCACGTATCTGTTTTCTTTCCATTTAAGAAGAGACTTAAAATAGTGACTGGAAACATCACCTTGTTTTTCCACCCAGAGCCTGACAATCAGCCAGGCACCCCATGCTGATTTTCCAGCCACAAAAGAACAGATCTCACCCCAAGCTCCTTTTGACCAAACCCAAATTAACCACAAAGACCGGTCTGGCATATACAGTACAAGCTCTGGTTAGGGTCCGTAAGACTACAGAACATTTCCTGATGAAAATAAGATATTTAAATAACAATGCTGAAGTTGGGATAGAAGATTGGTAATCTATCACTCTCCCAACCCAGGCCAAGGCACCAGGAGCTAAACACAAACAGTTTAATAAAGCTTTAAAGCTCGATATATAAAGACAAAGCCGATTAAAGCACTAAAACTCACTGATAATGGAAGATCTGTGTTTCAGCAGTAAAATAGGTTCTTTTGTACTGAGTGACAATTTCCCTCCACCACTAGGCTTCTTACACGCAGCACAAGGTCTGTGGGGAACATCTACACAACATTCTGGAGCCCACGTCAACAGTACCAGTGCTCTAAAAACAGCTGTGGAGACACTGCTCTGAAGTTGCAGCTCAGACTGGAGCTTGGCCTCTGAAGCTTCAGGATCCAAGTCACAACATCAAAGTGCTGTCAACACAACTATGTTTAGAGCCCTGCACGGATACAAATATGTGGCTCCGTATCCAATCTGCATCTGCAAGAAATGGTTGGCGGATATCCACGTTGTATCCGGGGATGTGGGTATAATGCGGATATCTGCGGATTTGCAGGGCTCTAGCCCTGTACGGATAAAAATATGTGGATCCGTATCCGATCTGCATCTGTAGTCACATTGTATCTGCGGATACGGGTACCCACGGATTTGCAGGGCTCTAACTATGTTCAGAGCATCAGCACGAGCCCCTCTAACACAAGTCTACCAACCCGCACTGGGCAGCTCGATCACACAGGCTCCAAAATGCTGTGTAGACATACCCAGAGAAATGGTTGCTCCCCTCAGCCCTAGAGGACAACTTTCTTGGGAGCTAGCAACTCCGGTTAAGAATTCTGGAGCTTATCTCAGACCCGGTTCAGCACAGGCAGTGAGCGGAGGAAGCACTGGCGTCTGCTATCCTGGTTTGGAAGGGGGTGCTAAAGAGCCCTTCAAAATTTCAGATGTGAAAGCCTGTGTCGAGCAGGCCCCTGAAGAGCACAGCCATCTAGCACCCTCTAGAAACCTAAGAGAAAGAGGGGGCCCCTTCCAACCCCACCAGGAGAGACACCCTGCAGTTTGTCAGTATGCTATCAAACTATGTCCACAAATGCTCCAACTAAAAGCCCTGTTTAAGAGGGTATGAGGGACTATTTCATTTAGCTCTAGCATGTACACTGTAAGCCGAAAGAGTACAGGCTGCTACCAAATCAAAGCCTGTATACCCCGATCCTGACCTGGATGACCACTGGGAGAGGTTAGCAAACCTGTAGCTGGGCAAGAGATGTTGTCTCCATACCAGTTAGCTCTCACACAGGCCAAACAGAAATCTGATGGTAACTGCTTTCAACTTCTAACCTGAAATTGAGTTGAATCCATGACCATGGAATCCTCTCTTTACTCATCCCATCAAATCCTTCCAAACACACAAGCTAATGAGGTAAGAATGCCATGATGGCCCCTGGATGGACAGCTTTATCATCTTTGGAGTAAGAGATGCCAGTCCTATTATTATTTGTTTAAGGCCCACCACCTGCATGCAAGTCTGCGCAAGACACAAAAACTGTCCATCCCTGCCCAAGTGTTTACGCTCATGCTTTTCTGAGTAACTGGTTCAGGAATCAGCTCAGAGCCACACACAAGATGGTTCTCAGTAACTGGAAAGGGTACTTGGGAAAAAGTTAGAACATGAATAGTATCAGGAAAAAGCTGTAGCCTTAAACGAAGTGTGAGACTAACAAGGCAAAGCTCTACACATCTAAGCAAACAGTGATGGGGTATCCCTTCTCATCAGACACTGACTAAGTTTGGCCAAAGACCAATGATATTGTTTAAGGAGTTATTCTGAGGTTTTTTTTCCACCCCTTCATTCAAGAACAGATTTTCCACCTGAAAAAGATGCACACTATGTAGTTCCTCTCCTCTTTTCCTCATTTTATTTCCAGCACATGATCAAATATTGACTTGTTGGCCTGGAAAAAGCTACAGCATGCCTCCAGAGGTGGCCTTTGGCCATTGGGGGCCCCAGGCGAAGGGCCATAGAGGGGCCCCCTATAGGCCTGTGGGGACCACCAAAGGCCCACCTATAGGCCCCCACGGCTCCCCCTCTTCAGCCCCAGCTCCCCACCTCCGGCCCCCCCTCCATTGCCCATGCTCCCACCCTCTGCCGGCCTCAGCTCCCCACCACCAGTTCCAATCCCAGGGGCCAGGTCCTCCTGCTGCCAAACAAGGCAGATGCAGCTTTTGGGATAGGTGAAGCAGGTGATGGGGCCCCTTACAGCTCGGGGCCCTAGGCGTGTGCCTGCTTCGCCTACCCCAAAAGCCGCCTCTGCATGCCTCTTATGATAAGTGGACCCATCCACCACCCAAGTTCCTATCAAAGACAGTTGATGTGTTTTTGAGACTCATGACAAGCTTTCTATAGCTATAAAAGTGAAGATTTTATTGCTGTTAATTGCAAACTCCTTTTCTCCCTTTACCATAGTTTGGTATCTAAATATCCAACATATTCATGGATCACAGTGGAAAGAGAGAGTGGAATTCCTGTGCCAATTCAGCCTGCCTGGAGTAGGGCGAAGTGAACGGGAAAGAAGTACAGAAATAACTGAAATTAGGAGTCTTCACTGCAAAACAAGGCGACTCAGATTCTTTAGGATTTTTTCCTCTTTCAAAACTTGTTTTCTTTCAGCCCCATGGCTCCCAAACTGATCTGCGGAGAGCTAACTGAACACCTGGCTCTGGCTCCTACCTTCCAGCTGCAAAGCTGACTTAGGTACTGCCATAAAATTGTTGTTCAAGGCAAGCAACAGTTGTAGCTGACAAGAGACATGTCAAGCAGTTGTGAATGGAATGGGACATGCAACTCAAGAGTCTCTATTAAAATATGGTGCACCCCAAGATTTTTTAAATGGACCATCAGAACTTCCATTTTACAGTCACATAACAGGAATTTCCATTATTGCCACTTCTGGTAATTTCTTTGGGAAACTGTCATATGCACACACTGACATCTACTACCGATAGGTTATGTACACACATGGACAAAAGCAGAAAAGACTTAGCAAATGTTGACATGGCTTAAACAGCAGGGGCCTGCTACCTTCCCAGGGGGCTTCTTAAATGTAGAACTTCCTCCACAATCCACAGGATACTTAACTTTAGAAAAAAGGTTTAAATCATAGACACTAAGAAAAATTATGTTGCCTAGATTCACAATTAAACTGAGCTGTTCTCATCCCATTTATGATGACTGATGTAAGGGATTACTTCAATTTCTAAACACAAGGTTAATATTTTGATTCTTTGCAGCCACTGGTTCAAATCTTTGCAGGGTTACCGCACTCCCTTTCGACTTCTTAAAGGGAAACTGAGAAACATGCCATTCGTTATATTTGGATCTTTCAAATGACATTCTATTAGCCCCAACTAGTCTACAGATGTATAAAAACGTGGTCCTAACAGGAGTGCATGTACTATTGGAATCGGGGCTTATCCTGCACCCCACCCTTAACCAAAATAGTTCTGCAACTGGTTGACTGCAACTATGATGGCTAAGGAGCAGCAATCTAGTAGGGATGTACATTTATAATTTTAAAGACATTTGGCGACCTCCAGGATGAGCACTGGCACATAAAAATGATAGTACTGGTCACTAAATTTCCCACCTTTACACTTTACATTTTCACAAATGTGTCACATTTTTATGTAGTATATGAGTCGAAGAACTCTGCAAGATGCAGGACTATTAACATCTTTTAGTTATAAACAATTTTGAGCTTTAAGAAACCAAGAATTAATAGGATGGGGGAATGCAACTGGATGACCTGGCCTAAATTATATCAACACCACTAACTGATGGTGTGCAGCCATTATTACAAGCCAGGTTTGCTACTGGATCTTTTTCCATTGGCAAGACCTTTTGTTTCAGACGCAGACCATACTACACTTACCCATGCCTTTGCACCCTAAGATAAGGCTACTGCACTTTATAAGAGCTACACCACAAGACTTTTTAAGAAGCTAAAAATAATCCACAATATGGCAGCTTTCTTATTACAGTGCTCCATCAAGTGTCACTAGTTGCTTGTGCACTTTTAGGTGGAATTAAAGGTGCTGGCGACGACCTTCAGAGCCAAAAAAAAAAAAGTGGTCTGAGTGCAGGTTACCCGAGACACACTGTTTTGCTCATGCCTTCCTGCCACAAGTGGTATCATTAACAGATCTCAGATCTGTTAACTTCCAAACACAATGCAATGCTGTTGTTTCCCCCCCCCCCTCCCCCGGGCCTTTTGGTAAGGAGAAGCCAGGAGAGTTTGGTGGAATTATTAAGTTTGGAAGCTAGATCAGATTGTAGATTTTAAGGATGCTTAGGGAAGGAAAGCACACATACTACCCCATCTACAAAATCAAAATGAGTAATCTTTAATACAATGCCAATACTGAAAGCAAAAGCATCCAGTCACATAAGATACACAAACAGGCAATCAATCCCATAATACAATCTCCTTCCAGACACAAGCATTCAATCTACACAGGAGGATAATGAACAGAGATAGAGCTTATAAAAGTAAAACACTTTTTGCAAAACTCGAGAGTTCATGGGCCTTTGTGAGAAAAACTGATGGCCTTGATCTCAGCTAGTTATGAACCCCTAAACACTAGAGTACCCTGCTTAGGAAAAGAAGTGAATGCCATTTTGCTATTTGATTGCATCCATGTGGCCTGAAGTCATTAATCAGATATAGCAGACTGGGCAATCAGGCAGCACAAGTCAGGGCTCCAACTGCAATGAATACAAGTCTGCTAACACTAAAAAGGTTTGTCCCTCCATTTTAGTCACCATCAATAGTTCCTCTTTTCAGCCATACACGTGCCCATGAATACAAGTCTGCAGGAACACTCACTCCGATGAGATCCAGTCCCCCCCCCCCCCATCTCCTGCTGGGCCCTGCGGGGTCACAAAGGGACACACAGGAGACCCCTTTATCCTCCCTACCTCCATCCCCCTCTACTTCCATGACTGTACACTTTCCATGTTAGCTCCTCCAGCGGCCCCCCCACTCCTCAGCCAGCGCCAGGCACAAACAGCAGCTCCAGGGGGCAGTCAGACTAAAGGGGTCAGGCAGCGGGAGCCGCGGGCCGGCTACTCTGATCCCCAAGCTGGCCTAAGGAAGAAGGCGAGGGGCTGTCCCAGCCGCCTGGGGAGGCCACGTCCAACTAGGGCTGGGCTATGCCGCTCCCCCGAGCAAGCCCCCTCCCCGCACGCACCCCCACGGCCCGGGTGATGTTGTCCAGCCGCCCCGTGACGCTCTGGAAGTGGCGGTAGCAGCTCTGGCAGAGGCGCACTGGCCGGGCGCTGCGCACCAAGCAGCCGACCAGCCTCGCGCTGCTGTTGGCGAAGTCGTGCAGGAGCTCCCGGCACTCGGGCGCCAGCTCCCCGGGGAGCCCCGTCTCCAGCAGGGCCAGCGACAGGTCCTCGGCCTCCTCCAGCAGCTCCAGGGACAGCAGCCGGCGCTGGCCCGCGAGCGCCCGCCCCTCCGGGCCGCTCTGCAGCGGGGGGCGGCGGCCGGACCTCAGGCCTTGCCCCGTGCTCACACCCAGGAGCAGCCACACAGGCAGCAGCAGGCGCGCGGCCCGGTCCAACATCGCAGCGCCGGTGCCGGTAGCAGCTGCAGCCCCAGGAGCGAGTGAGAGCACCCGGGTCACGTGCAGCCCGGAGAGATGTCAACGTTCGGCGCTGGGTCAGCGCGCCGCCTGATTGGCTGATGAGAGTTCGACTGTGGGTGGAGGGGCGGGGCTGCCAGCGTGGGTTGGGGCTGTGGCGGTGGCTAGGCCGGACAGGAGATAGCGTGCAGGTTCCCGGGTGGTGGTTGGCTGGGGCTTGCAATTCGGAGATCAGCGCGGTGGTAGCTGTCATTTCCAGGGGAGGGTGCCTGGCACCGGCTTGAAAAGATACACACACACACCCCTGCTGGCCTGGCACTCTGCCCCAGGAGATCATTGCCACAGACCTCTTGCCAATTTCACGGCGAAAGTGAAACTGAAGCTCATGGGATAAATACATTTGTTAGTCAAGTGCCATAGGACTCCTCCTTTCATTTCTTCAGCATCACACAGTACCACACAACAGCCACTCAAACTTTCCCCTCTAGGCCAGGCTGCAAGAAAGAGCAAGATTGGTATTTCTCTTTTTATTAAAAATATATGAGGGCTGAGCACTGCCTGCTAAGGGTCTAGGGACCACATAAACAATTAGGCTTTGCTCATATTAGAATTGTCTGTGAGTCCAGCAATCAGGGGTCAGCCACTGATATAGCTCCCTTAGTGCAAATCTGTGCAAAGGCACATCTACATTACAAACTTTGGTGAATACAATTTATGGCAGCATAAAGCTACCAAGGTTAGTACAGCACTCCTGCACATGTGTATTCACTGCTCGCGTTGGCAGAGCACATACTCAAGTACACGAAGGGCTTGTGCTGATGCACAGTGTGGTGTACCATGGGTGGGTATCCTAGTGTGCTATTCGCCACTGTACTGCATGCTGCTTTTTGGCAATTTTTTGCAGTGGATTGTGGGATAGAAATAAGTTGTGCAGGGGGTCAAATGACCATTGTACACTGTTCTCCATCTCATAATGCCATCCATATCCCATAATTTTCATGCTTTTTAAAGATCCCACAAATCCACATGGTACTTTTTGCTACCCACCATTTTACTCAGAAGCAAGGAACCTGCACAGTTCTGAACTATTGTCATTAACTTTGCAAACACAAGACAAACTATCCTCCAGCATTTGCAGAGCCGCAGGAAGAAACACAATGATTTCTTCTAGGACAGACTGGTAAAGGACATAGTGAAAAAATAAATCAATATTGTTGGTGTTCACTGAGCAGCTTCAGACAGTGGAGCACCCAAGAAACAAGCTCTGACTAGTGGGATCCTAGTCTGGGGACTGTTAGGAATTGTGTAGTGCTTGGTGTACATTTATGAATACTACATAGTATTTTAATGAACCCATGAACTATGCAACACCATACAAGAGCCTGGAAAAGAGAAGACTGAAAGGAGATATGATAACAGTTTTCAAGTACCTAAAAGGTTGTTACAAGGACGAGGGAGAAAAATCATTCTCTTTAACCACCAATGGTGGGTCAAGAAGCAATGGGCTTAAAATACAGCAAGGAAGGTTTAGGTTGGACATTAGGAAAAAATTCCTAACTGTTAGGGTGATTAACCACTGGAATAAATTGCCTAGGCGGGTTGTAGAATCTCCATCATTGGAAGGTTTTAAGAGCAGGTTAGACAAACACCTGTCAGGGACAGTTTAAGAGGTTACTTGATCCTGCCACAAGTGCAGGGGACTGGACTCAATGACCTCTCTGGTCCCTTCCAGTTTCTATGATTCTATTTCCAAAGGAGTAGCCGTGTTAGTCTGTATACAGCAAAAGCAATGAGAGTCCTGGGGCACCTTAAAGGCTAATACATTTCTTTGGGCATAAGCTTTTGTGGGCTCCAGATGCATCTGATGAAGTGGGTTGGAGCCCATGAAAGCTTATGCCCGAAGAAATGTGTTAGTCTTTAAGGTGCCAAAGGACTCTCGTTATGATTTTGTGTTATAGTGGATCACAAGTAGAATATCAGTCAACATAATGATGCAGTTACAATTTTAAAAAGCTAATATTCTGAGGTATATACAGGAGTGTCATGTGTGAGACACAGGAGATAATTGCATCTGTTTTTAATGAGAGTGAAAATGAGCTGGGGGACAGAGGTAGGGTAGTTAATGGGAACAGGGTCATGAAAGTGGAAATTACCATACCTGAGGTAGAAGCCAAACTTGAGCTGCTGAATGAGACTAAATCAGGGGGCCCACACAATCTCCATCTGAGGATATTAAAGGAACTGGCTCATGAAATTGCCAGCCCGTTAGCAAAGATTTTTAATGAATCTGTAAACTCGGGGGTTGTACCGTATGACTGAAGAATCGCTAATATAGTTCCTATTTTCAAGAAAGGGAATAAAAATGATCCGGATAACTACTGGCCTGTTAGTTTGACCTCGGTAGTATGCAAGGTCTTGGAGAAAATTTTGAAGGAGAAAGTACTTAAGTATATAGAGGATAACAGTAACTGTGATAAAATACAACATGGCTTTACAAAAGGTAGATCGTGCCAGACCAACTTGATCTCCTTTTCTGAAAGGATAACAGATAACTAGAGCCCCGGCCACACACTGGTCTGACCCACCCCCTGGGGCTGACCAGCCGGTTGGGGACAGGGCAGGCAGGGAACACTGCAGAAGAGCAGTGCAGGGAGGTTGTCCTCTCTGGCCCCAGCTTCCCCCCACCCCAGGGCTGAATGGGCAGTGGGGGGATTAGTGCAGGGCCTGCCAAATCGCGGGGCCAGGGCAATGGCCCCACTTCCTCCCCCCCCCCAAACACAGATGGCCCTGGTCATGGGGTCAATCAGCAGCAATGGAGTTTTAGGTTAGATATTAGGAACATGCTCACTACCAGAATTAATGTCTGTGATAAGGTTAGAATTCCCATCACTGCAGGTTTTCAAAACAGGTTGGACAAACACTTGTCAAAGAGTGTCTAAGTTTACTTGGTCCTGCCTCAGTACAGGAGATTGGAAATACCGAGTGCAGGATCCCTGTCAGCCCTGCATTTCTATGAGTCTTTGATTAGCATCATTCTACTAAATTCAATGATTTAATTGCCAAGGACAGATTTATTGTACAGGGACTAAAACAATGAAACTGCATTGAAGATTGTCTGTATGTGGGCATGGATACAGACCACACGGTGGATAACACACAGCTAATTTCATACATACAATTTGGGAATACCTTGTTATCCTACTTGCAAAAACCAAGTATCATGGCAATGCGCAGAAACAAACAGAAACCATGCCAGGAGCACTAAATAATGGAGCAGTGGAATATAGTCTTTAGAACAGAAATTTCCTACAAAATTCTGTTGTACCATTTAGACACCAGTGATGGATACGCTAGAAATGTGTTGCATAAATTAGATTAGAATAGATATGAAGTCCAGTAGATATGGCATTGGACTGGGAGTCAAAACTTGGATCCGTTACTGTCTCTGCTGTGCCTGCAGTGTACATTGCGCTACCCATTTTGTCCCTGTCCCCCTCCCACCCTTTATCTTGTCTACAAAGCATTTGGGACAGGGACCGCCTTACTATGCATTTGTACAATGCCTAGCACACTGGAGCCCCAGTCTTGGCTGTACCTCTATGTATTGCCATAATACACATTAGAATAAATTAGAGAACAATTACTTTGTATAGTAAAAAAAAAAAAAAGATAAAAAATGACATATGCCGCCCAGTAGAGGGCAGCAGTATGCATATGCACAACCCAGTGCATCAGAACTGTCATCACAGCTGGAATGGTATTTTGCTCCAAAGGATCAGTATTTTGCTTTAAGAAAATTCAATATACATAGTCTTGAACCTTTCTCATTCTTCTCACCAATGTGCTGTTCTTTCTAACGATCACTTTCTCTGGTTGTTAAACTGACGTCTAGAAATTTACTATTAATGACCCCTACTTACAAACCTGGTAAGCATCACCAGGAATCAACAAGCTACTTTGTGCACAGAATAACCCTTCATTTCACTGCGATTGTCTTGCTCACTAATGTTTTCTCTGCTAATGAATTATGTGCTTGCTAGGCAGGAACCACTGAGTTTTTAATGACACCCATAGCTGTAGCTAGACTAAAGACTACAGGTCAGAGATAGCTTTAGTGGACCTGGGAAAACTTAACTAAAAACAAATGGATATTCTTATCAAAATATAAAATTCTTTTTAGAAATACTGCTGCATTACACTCTATGAGCAGAGACTGTTCAGATTGGGAAAAATTGTAAAACAATTGAAGACATATGCTGGAATCTGTGATAGAATACAAAGCAGTCTAATGGTTTCTGAGATTGAAGTGTTGCTATTGATCTCCCAAAGAGTTTCTTAACATTAAAAATGGAATAAATCATAAGCCAAAACTAGAAGTGATCCCTCTTCTCCAGCATAGACTCATGGTAGTGACCGATTTGAAACAAAGCACAGGCCAAATTCTCTGCCAGTATAAAAGAGCATTTATCCCAGTTGAGAATCTGGCCCAATTACTGTTACTATTTCTCCAGATCAAATCACCGTACTCATGATGAGAGTGGAAGCACTGACTTCCTATTGAAGTGCCACTGAAGTGACTCCTTGCATAAGTACAGAATACTCTTTATTGGAGTATCTGGGCTGCGCTGACAACACCAAGCATTTGAAGCCCTGTGCTTTCATGCATTTAATTATTTAATTATTATTGAATTATTTACTATTAATAATTTATTTTTTATGTTTATAGTAATTACTATTAATTCAATGTATTAAATAATTGGCATGGTATTTTATGTATTAATATCAGTTTATGTTAATTATTATTAATTATGATTTAATTATTGATTTAATTAAATCAACACGTCCTTCATTCTTGGGGAACACACTAGTATACCATATGAACAGCTGTTCTAACCACTCCCTTTCACTGCAGCCAAGGTATCTGAATATTGTTCAGGGATGTGTGTCCTATTAATACTCCAGGAGTTCTTGTGATGCCCTTGGATGAAATCGTCTCCCAACACAACAGCACTAGAAATGTTGATCACCACAACAGAAGTCCATTTAGTATGCAGCAATGCCAAGTTCGGTGGGAGCTGGATTTCTCCTGTTGTCTCCAATGGCTGATGATTAATAGTCACCAATTTACCTCCTGCAGTACAAATTTTCTTCCCTTTCCACGCTGGGTTTTTTCATTGATCAGAGACTTACTTCAGATCCTGAGTCCAACAGCATTGTGGTTTTCCAGCCATCAATGTCTCCAAAGACATAGTAACAGATACTGGGTAGCTCTTCACATGTGCTGTTCTGATAGTTGCTGATGGTGGGTCTGCTGCTCAGCAACATCTAGTTTTCCCTTGCTGTGGCTTCCCTCTACTTGGACAATTCAAATGGTTTTGCCTCCTCATCATCTGCAAATGTCATATAGCATCTACTTAGGAAATAGTCTTTTTCATCTGATCCTCAGGATGCCTGTAAAAAGTTTGCACCTAGGCATCTTCCAATTTTGTAGTTACTTCCCTGGCAATCTTTTCTCAAAGAGCTGCATTTAGTATAAAGGAGTCACTCTGGGGCTGAGAATTAACAGCTGATGCCTTTAAAGAAAACCCCATTTCTTCTTCCACATCTTGAATGCTGTGTATAATCTGGTCCATAAATCTATCTAGTATGTTATCTTCCTTCTCCAGCAGGTTATGAAGTTCCCCAGTGAAACTGTTTATAAAATGACTTTTCACACAGGATTCTCTCGTGACTTCCCACTGGGCATAGGTCCTGATCTGCATTCTCAGCTCCAGATTCAATGCAACAAGTCAGATTTTATTTGAGTCATCTCCCAACCAGTGTAGCACAGAGAAAACCCTATTAAGCAGTCTCTACAATGCATGAAAATAATTATGCCCCCGTCCCTTGCCATTTCAGAAGTGCCAATCCCCCTCACAGCAGTCATAAGTGTTTGTGTTACTATAACACGTGAGCTGCACTGGAAGCAGCTGGTAAAAGGTTTGGCATCCCCATCTAAGGACACTGCTAGATACTGCGCTCCATCAGTCCCCTCACTCACAAAGAGCAACAGCCCAAAGGCTGTCAAGTACTCACAAATTCCAGTCTCATCTGCATGACCAGTAAACTTCTCCTCAGGCAAAAGTGGTGTTGCCATCTTGAAGACACTGCCACCAGTTGTCATACTATCTTGCAGAATCACAGAGATTTATTGGAACACTACAAGTACCAACTCCAGTACAGGCAGGTGGGAATGAATTTCTGCTAATCCTCTAAGGTCAGATTCAACAACGCAATAATCTTGTTTAACATGGTCAAAATGGCAAATACTTTGTGAGTGCTTGGGTTTCCCACCCTGATCCAAAACATAATACACACGCTCTGGAGACTCTGATCTCACCCTTTCTTGGGGTGTGTCTACACTAGTAAATTAAGTCGACTTAAGCCAGCTGAAGTCGACTTAGTTTACTTTGCATCTACACTACAGTTTCCTTAAGTCGACTTAAGCGGCTGCTTAAGTCGACTTAAGGAAATTTTAAGTCAACTTAATAAAACCTAGTTTTAAGTCGACTTACTGCTTAAGTAGACTTCATTAAGTCGACTTAAGCCAGTGTAGACGTGGCTTAGACCTAAATCAACTTTAAGGGTCTCCAGGACTCCCCCCACTGACCTGCCTGCCAGGGTGCTTGGCACAGCCAGAGCCTGGCATGCCCACCCCGCTCCTATACCCTGCCCCTGTCCTGCTCAGCCCCCATATACTTTGGTACAATGGGGAAAATGCTGAGCTCCTTAGCACTTCTAACGGGGTGCCCAGGGAAAGGGGGCACCTCTCGGGTGCCCCCTTTCCCACCATGAACTACTCCCAGGTCCACCTAGCCCCTACAAGTCAACTTAGGCATCCAGTGTGGATGCTCTAAGTTGATTTGGCAAGGTCGACTTTAAGTCGTCCTAAATTTACAGTGTAGACATGCTAAGTCAACTTAAAAAGGTGACTTAAAGTTGACTTTCTTAAGTCGACTTAGCAAAGTCGACTTACTTGAACAAGTGTAGACATAGCCTTGGTGTTTATCTTCATTAACAATAACACATATTCCTATTTCCTGAGTTAGTTGCTTCTAGAGCACCTCCCTCAAGCCTAGTCAGCCCACACCTTAAAGCTATTCACATTTTCCTTGGATCCACATGGGTTAACAAGTCACCAGCCTCTGTAAGTTATCAAAACCTTTCCCAGACAGAGCAACACTTTCTAACAAAATATGGGGGTGTTCCAGGCAGACACAGCCAACCTCTTACAAGATTTAGCTTCTCTACTCTAGTCTGTGCCATACTTGTGCTTTTTTCCACTACACCATTCTGCCCATTACCACAGGGATCAAGGAACTCACCCCTGGTTTCAGCACCCCCCAGACCTCTACATTCCTAATGCAGTTTCTCTGCCACCCGCAGATTGAGCATCCTAGGTTCACAAATGCTGCAGCTGATCTAGGTTCCAGCAGAAGGGCTTTCCAGGGCATGCTACAAAAGTTGTCAAACAACCTATTCTCGCTCCAAACACATCATCACACTGCCAACATATGCTGCAAACTCACTCATAAAAAATAAAATAGCCCCCACCCACATAACTCTCAGGCATAATTTCCTAAAACTCTTCTGAGCATCACTGGCCTCACACTCCTGTAAGATAATAAACATCCCCACCCCATTGCCACAATTCCCCAAAGCACGCTCTTATAAGTCACCCACCTCTCACCAAAACAGGGAAACTACCCAATGTATTCCAGCCCCATTGTCACTGAGGCCGGACCATAGAGATGACTTAAAGTCAGGTAGGCAGAAAAACCATCATTAAATTTCACACTCGTCCATTTGCAGCCACGGCCACATACAATGAACCTTCAAACAGGCAGAAAACTCCTCAACTAGCCCCTCTCCAATGTAGGACACCCACAATTCCAAAAATTAATAATACTCTGTTTTAGACTTGCTTCTTTGTTAGACTATAAGAGATTGTTATGAATAGAGAAGGCACATAGGACCATTCAGTCCTCTCCTCACTCTTAATTGTTTGCACATAATGTTCTTTGTGAATCAAATGCAATAAAAATGCCATTTTAATGCACCTGTCAGGGTTTTTTTCTTTCTTTAGAAAAAATAAGAGTTTTTTTAAAGCATGACTAGGAAATAGTTCATTGTTAATAAGCAATCATGTTATTCTGAAAAGATCCATCCTGCAATAAGTTTACATTTTTTTCTTTTTAGGTGGGGAATGCTACATCTGAGCAATTTAATGGTACAACATTTTGTTTAGGGGTCTTGGGTAGTTCTCAATTTCTTTTACTCATATGTTTCTAATTAAATCTTAATTGTGTGATTCGTTATGAAATGAAAGGAGAGCTGTTAGACGGGGTATCTTTCATGAGAGGAAAACAGGATGATCCTTAGAAAATAACTAATGTATTGAAAAAGAAAAAAAAGCATGCAAAAAGCCCCTTAAAAGTAAGAATACTGAAAATACAACACAAACATTAAAAACTGCATAATAGTGAAATTATCATAAGTAATACTACTTCTTGATCAACATCAGTGATGTTAAAAGTACATAGTTATTAACAAACATAAAAATATCCACTTGGAGTAGATGCCTATCTAGGTCGATTTCACCATATGCACACAAACCACCAAAAAATATTTCCATCAATTCTAACTAAAATTTACAGGTAGGCAAAGTAAGAAAAATTTTGCTCAAGAACATATTGGACTTGATTTAAGGGAATTTACTTTGTATAGTTTGACACATGATGTTGACAATCTGTGTTTTATGGTTATAAGGCTTTAACTTTCAGCATCTATCATCATTAAATAATTATTGTCTGAGTCCCCTATCATTTGACCCCAAATAATTTCCAGCAACTGTGAAAATTTAAAATAGATAAAAATAGAAAAAAAAATGCTTAAGAATAACCATTGATAGTGTCCCTCAGAATTATCAAAAAATAAACATTGAATTCTGTCTGTCCTATGCATAGTTAACCAGTTCCGCTCATTCGAGCCCATTGAACTTCAGTGGGATTTCATTGCTATAGCAATCTGATCCATAGTCTCTATAAGTCAGCAAGAGACTTCCCCATTGACTTCAATTGACTTAGGATCAGGTTCTTAGTGGCTATGTCTACACTTGTAAATTCAGGTCGACTTTAGCTAAGTCAACTTAACTAATTTAAGTCGACTTAGTGGGAACTAATTTAAGTCGACTTAGTTAAGTCAACTTAGCATGTCTACACCTACATTTTAAGTCGACTTAGTGGGAACCATACAAAGTCGACCTAGGGCATCCACACTGGACACCTAGGTCGACTTCTAGGGGCTAGGGGGACCTTGGGCAGGTCCACGGTGGCAGGGGGCACCCTTTGCCAAGTGCCAGGGGGCTCAGCCTTTGCCCCATTATACCTGGGTACAATGGGGCAAAGGGGGACAGGGACCATGGCAGGCCATAGGGGCAGAGTGGGGGGGGGCAATGGGGGAATCGTGGAGAGCCCTAAGTCGACTTAGGGCTACTCCAGGTCTACACTGGCTTAAGTTGATTTTAGAAAGTCGACTTAAGCCTAAAGTCAAATTAAAAGGAGGTTTAATAAAGTCGACTTCATTTTCATTAAGTCGACTTCATTTTCCTTAAGTCGACTTAAGCAGCTTGCTTAAGTCGACTTAAGGAAAGTGTAGTGTAGACGCAGAGTAAATTAAGTCGACTTAATTTACAAGTGTATATGCACCCATTGAGACCAGAATCTTGTTTTATATTTTATATTTGTCCTGGTGTACTTGCAATATGATTTTGTGTATTGTTCTTTTCATAATAAATAATCACTGTTTATCTTATTAGATTACCTTCCTTGCACAAAGATCCCAAATTAGCATCTTTTTCTCCTTATTTCCCTCCCAATTCCATTTGACACTGACGTGGTTAGGCAGTTCACATGCACAGCAGAAGTCAGCGGGAGTACTCATATGAGCAAACAGAAGAGTTTGGCAAATGTCTCCAGTTTGCTAGTTATTTCTTTAGAGATATCTGTTCCGGTCAGTCCCCTCAAATATAAGCTTCTGTCTCTTCTTTACTTTCCTTAGCTCCAAGGTCGTCCATTCAGTGGGGTAGAGAGGATGTCCAGTGCCTACTGGCGCCCAAGGGTCAAGCTCACATTTGTGCTGTCCTGGGCGCCCCACGCCACCCTACATCTTGCAACCCCCCGGCCCGGCACCCCCTGCAGCCTGGTGCCTGGGGTCTTGGCCCCCCCCCACACCTCCGTCATCATGCCATGCTTCTATTTCTGCTGTCTCAAGAACACAAAGTGGTCTCTTTGCTAACAGGACTTCTCCCTGACAGAGTTTTCCAGGACTGTCTTGCTAGTTAGGAGGTATATTCTCTTAACAAGGTAAACAATAACAGAAGAACTTGCTTTAAAGAATGCTGGATTGTTTCAGGGAAGCCCTACTCAAAGGTGAAGAATCCATTGTAACAGTCTGAAACTGCATTGAGACACTCCAGTCTGTACACTGATCCTAAAACTTGAGGTCTCCAGTATTAAAACAATGTGTTCCATAGGACGTGAGTTTCCTTCAGTGAAATTATGGGAACAAGTGTGGTGTGGTGCTTAGATCACTGGGTGGGGGTGAGGCTTTGCTGTTCCATTCCCAGCTCTGCTACTGTCTCATCGTGTGAATCTGAGTAAATCACTCGCCTCTGTCACTATCTGCTGTGTAGCCCAGTTACATGATCTGTAAAATGGAGTTAATAATACTTCCATACTCACAGGAGTGTTATGCATGGCTTGATTAATGAATGTTTCTTTGGTGCTTTGAGAGACTTGAAAGAAAGGTCCTATGTATTATTAAACATTACAGCGTATTTTACAAACATTGTTCTTTGGTTGTTTGCCACTAAGTGTCAAATCAGCTTTTCTTATTCATGTGAGTACTTCTACTGACTTCAGTGGATCTACTTGCATGAATTAAGGTGAGCAGGGTTTGATTCAGAATGGTAAAAATATCATATTGTGCATCAGTTGACTTTCCTTATACTTCGTGTGAGCCAAAAGAGGGCTTTCTAGAGGCTACAAAGGGTTGGATGTGCTGAATGCAAAATTAAAAATAATTGCAATGTTGTTGTTTTGATCCTCTCTTGTTTGTTAATGTCTTAAATTCACTCATCACATTCCAGGGATTCATAATTATTAGGCAAACCAACTAATGAATGAAAGTTATGTTTCCTGCTGGGATATAATTTTGAGCACTACATTTTTTTAGTTCTCTCTCTCTCTCTCTCTCCCTCTCTCTCTCTCTCTTTTAACCTTAAGGACATTTTTCAACACTGCACCAGTTCTTTAAAAAACAAATCATTCCCAATTTTAAACACTGAACAGAAAATCTTTGTTTAATCTTTCTCTGCACAGACAAATTATAAAAACACCTGTTCAAGTTAGCGACTGATTCTAAGGCAATATTTCCATTCCAGCCAATGGGCAAACCCTTACTCTTATGAATATTCCTTACTAAATGAACAATCCGATTGGCTAGTTCCATAGGACTATTTGTGTAAGAAAATATCACTCTTGTGACTAAAGAAATTCAGGATCCAAACGAATGGGAATTTTATGTGAGTAAAGAAGGCAATGCGAGACCTGAAGGATAAATTAGTTAAACTGTGTTATTCTAGAGAAAGACGACATTTGATTTAATTTTCTTATTTGATTTTGTGTATTCATATATTCTGATCTGCCCAGTGATTGCCAGTTCATATAGCATTTAATTAAAATATTTGAGGAAGGCTATTTATCAATAGAGTGCATTCTCGTTACATATAGGTATCAAAACTTTTTATCTTTTTGGACTACACACTAATGGGATGTGATTTGCTTTCACGTCATATCAGAGTTACATGAGACTGAGGATCTGGATGTGCTACACAAAATCTGTCTACAAAATGACAAAAAGGAAGGCTGCAGTAATGTTGAGAGTCAGTGGGCTGTCAGTGGGAGGGAGGGAGGGAGCGGTACTCAGCATCTCACCAGGATCAAGCCCACATTTCAATAAATAAATCTTTCCTCTTGTATTTTAAAACAACATTAATATGTACCCAGCAGTTGGTTATCGTTTGACATTTATATAGGTGTGGTCAAATCTAGCGCCCACGTTAGCTCAGGTGGTGAGAAATTTGGGCAGATGGAGAACCCTTACACTTAGCCTTTGTTGTACAATTAATATTTATCAAACTGCATGTGCTAACCAGCATGCTATATATCCTGAGAGGTCTCCCAGTTACTGTTCCACCATTTTATTTTACAAACACTATAGGGATTTTAAAAATATTTCGCTGCCCGGTGGGTGAGAGGCCAAGGCTGGCTTTATGTAAACTCCACCTCCCAATCACCTCTGGAGGCTTCTTTGTGCCCAACCTCCTGCATTATCATACAGCCCTTAGCCAGGCAGCTCTGTGGGTTCAGAACATAACAAAGCAGACACCTTCTTGGCTGCTAGTGGAACAGAGGTCGGTCCATCCCACACCTGGCAGGACAGTGTGCTCAGCCTGTTACCCTTTTGATCATAAAATGCCTCCTACAATATTGGCTACCAGACAAACATGGGCCAGCTCACATTTTGGAACCGTCTCAGAATACGATCCCTTTGGCTGGAAATAGATAGAAGGATTAATATGCTAATAGATACCTCTTTAAAAGTTAATTCCCAGCACTGGTTTGGGATATATCACATTAGCTTGTAATCTCTCCAGCTCATGGAAAGCATAGGTCTCTGAAACAGTGCTTGTAGCCAAACGACTCCCGGTGTTTTGATGGAAGAACAAACGCCTCCAGGTGTAGAAGTTTGGCATAGTGATTTGGCTGAAGAAGGGGTAATGTTCCAGAAATGAGGGGCCTCGGACATATTTTTAAAGATTTGATCTAAATTTTCAAAAACCTTTCATTAATATTATCAAATGGAAACCAAGATGCTGCTCTCCTTTCTCTCCTGCCCCTCTTTTTTCCTTTCCTTTCCCTCCTTTCTCGTTCCTTTATGTTTTTGTTATTTTTCTTTTTTCTCTGTTTTCCCTTTATCTTTGTGGCAGAGAGAAAATTCAACAAGAAAGAAAGAAAGAAAGAAAGAAAGAAAGAAAGAAAGAAAGAAAG
>ML685837.1:166743-251770 GCA_007922175.1 Pelusios castaneus
AAGAAAGAAAGAAAGAAAGAAAGAAAGAAAGAAAGAAAGAAAGAAAGAAAGAAAGAAAGAAAGAAAGAAAACTCGCAATCGGAGATCTGGGATTTAGAATCGCTGAGTGAAGTAGCTGGCAAGGTTCAGGAAGGCTGGGGTCACCGAGAGAGTGAAATTGACTTGGTCCCCGATAGAACGGCACAAGAAGACACAGATCTCCCCGCCCTGAACTTCACCACAGATCTCTCTCTCTCTCCCCCCTAGTCCCAGCTACAGGGGCCATTCTGCAGTCCTCACTCAAGCCACCAGACTCCTCCCTGACCCCAAGGAGAGGATCCGGCCTCAGGGCTGTTTGTTTGCCCCTCACAAACGAAGGCGCAAACTGGCGCTGCAGAGCGCCGAGAGCCAACTGCAAAGAGGGTGTGTGTTTATTAAGGAAAACCAGGGACGTCCAGCCTAGAAAATTAGGACCAGGCAAGCAGAATGGAGGAATCTGACTTTTTTTTTCCAGCTCTGCTGCACTGAGGGCTAAAAGCAACGCAGTCTTCCCTCAAACCCTTCCCCCCCTTCCCAAATCACTGAGAGCCGCTAACCCAAAGCGATGGCTGAGGACTCCCAGAAAAAGGTCTTTCCCTAGAACTTCGTGACACAGAAGATATGTTGTAATTACGCCACGCGGATCACACTAATCAAACCTGTCAGGGAAAGGACTCGACTTTTTTCTCTCTCCCTTAATCCCTGCTAGTTATTCTCCTTCCTCGGACCCCTCAGCTTTAGCTTTTCCAGCCTTAACAGTCCCAGGCGACCGTCCTTCTCCCTGGCCCTTGCACCCCAGACTTCTCCCCCCCCCCCCACGCCCTCAATGAAGTGTGGTCGCGATGTTTAAAAATCGATTTCGTTAATTAGTCGAATCATTAAGGACCCGGGAAAGCGTCTCTCTGGGGAGAGGAGAGAAAGAGAGAGGGAGATTATATTCTGAGGGGAATGAAACATACAAGCAGCTTCTGGAGGCTTTGTTCATCTGGGCCATTTCTGATGCTTCACAGTCTCAGGGGTGTTTTTTTAAATTTTATTTTTTATTGCCAGGTCAAATAGGCAGTGAAAATGCCCCTAAAGTGAAAAGGAAAAGATTAGGGAGGAAGAGGTTAGAGGGATCCTTGGTCCCTTATAGCAAATCCCCCAAACCCTGAAATATTAACTTTTTTCCCCCTTACATCTTGTCAATGCTATCATGGCTTTGATGGGAGGGTCTTCAGGGTGGCACATTTCTGAACTTAACCCCTTTTCAAACTAACTCTCTACCTCCTTGTTAGTGCCCAGCTCTGAACTTCTGAAGAGTATTTTTGTGTGAGTCAGGGTTCATTCACTCGGGCTCTTTTGTAGGACTTTCTTCCTTTCAGACCTCAGTGTGTTACACCAATTAAAGGACGACGTGCTGTAAATGTAATGGGGCGAGGAGTGATTGTTTTTGACAAGCAACAAAACACATAGATCCACCCCTTAGATTAGGCCGTTGAAGGGGGGGTTCATGCCGGTCAGTTTACTGAATAGTTCATGAACTGTAATTCTGAGGGTTTGTGTGAAAGAAAATGTCTCACTCTCTCTCTCTCAGCCCTCTCCCCTCCCCCCAAAAGACAAAAAACAAGCAGCATCTAGGAAGATGGGGGGGCTGTGAGGGTGAAGGGAGGAGGAGGGGCTGCTCATGGCCCTGTCTTGTCATTTAGAAAAAGATAACAATCAAGCCACTTCATGATACTAAACAAGCCAGCCTCTTTACAGATTTGCCCAGCCATCATCTTTACTTAGCAGCTGAATAAGGATTTGATTTAATAATCACCTCGATGTAGCAGTATTGATACCCTCTTATTATTGGGGTTGTGGCAGCTCCCATGAGCTGCAGCAAAGGATCCAGGATGCCGTTATACTAGGCAAGCTACGGACAGGTAAGAGTAAAGACAGTCCCTGCTCCACAGAGCTTACATGCAGGGGCTTCTGGCTGTATTTCAGACAGTCCAGATGATAATCACATCTGGACACATGGCCTCTCTCCAAGGCACAGAAAGTTCCTAAAATGATCGCTCACCATCTGCCCTCCTGTGGGTCTGATTCTGTCCTTATTGAACTCAGTGGCAAAACTCCATCTGAGCTCAAGAGAAGCAGGCCAAAGCATTTAGAAAGTCTGAGGGCCCACTTTCGCCCTCTGAGTCACCTGGAATGGTCAGGAGCTACCCAAAAGGACTCAGGGTGGCTAAAATCTGACCCAGCCTCAATCTAGAGTATTCAAATTTCAGTGATTTTGAGACCATGCAACTGCCATACTGACTGAGTATGGGATTGCTGCTTAAAAGTGATCAGGCCTCGGTCCCCACCCTCTGGAACTTTGACCAAGTTTAAAAACATTGGGGGTGGAGCCAACTGCCCCCCCCCCCAACTCTTCCGCTACCCCATCTTCTCTTTTTTGAAGACCCAGAGAAGGTCTCAAGGGATCTACTGCGTGGGGGCTGTCCCTTCACCTCTTCCACAAACAAACAAAACCCCACCAACTGGATGTGAAGTGATCCCCAAGAGCGTATCCTTGTGACAATTTCCCCCCAAAGAGACCCTTCCAAGGACATGGTCCATTCTCTTCTTATTGAATAATAATTCCCAGTTGCCATAGAGCCAGTACATGATTTATATTCCTACGGAGGCCCTAACTATTTCCACAAGAATTTCAGAGTAATTCAAGGAGTTCTTCAAGTCTCTACTAACAGATGCTAAAATCCTGCTGTGCTGCAGCGAAAATCCTGCAGAGAATATCCAAGATTACTTCAGTGTAATGATGCTGTAGCTCTGTGAAACAAACAAGGAGTCCTGTGGCACTTTTAAGGACTAACAAATTTATTTATTGCATAAGCTTTCGTGGGAGAAAATCCCACTTCGTCAGATGCTCCCCATCTTCAAAGTGTCTTCGTGCAAAATCATGTGATCAACATGCAAAGTTGCACAGGGACTCCTGCTCTGTGTTCTATGACAGGAGGGACAAACCTAATTTTCACTGCTAGGGTGATGAGAGGAATCTCTCCGAGGAATTTCTGTGGGTATTCCCAAGGAAGATGACTTGGCCCATGGTAACTAAGGCAATTCACTTTATGGGTGGGGGGATAAGAAATAGTCTCAGTGAAAGGTGTGTGTAAACTCTGAAACATTTCTCATTTGCATTTCTGTAACATATGTGATATGTGCAATATACATAAGTGCTGTGGTTAAAGTATAATTTGACAGGCCCCGGAACTCTCCTAATCTCCGGACCCCCTTCCCGTATTGTCTGGGCCCCCTTCATGCATGTTCGGGCCCCAGCCCAGATAGGCATTTGCAGCCACTTCTCAGTACCACATACATCGGTTATCGCTCCACAAAAATATTTATAATTTTATATGGTGTTTATGTCTATAGCGATTATTGTCACAAACTAGCAAACACTGCATAACACAATAAGTGTTGTGATTAACAACGGTGGGGTGTAGGACCTGCCAGCAGCTAGGGCAGGGCGGAACATGTGTTCCACCAGATTTTTCTATTTTTAGGGGCCCCGGAACTTACTTTAACCCCTGCATAAGTGTATGATCTGGTAGAGAGATTTCAGTGGGTTGAATGTGGGAGGAGCTGCATAACCTGCTCATGCTTTTCTCAGTTGTGAGTAAGGTATCCATCCTGAGCTCATGCCAAGAAACTTTATATCACCAGATATTTTGTTGACGTTCATTTACGTCAAACACGCAGCAGCTGCTTAGCTGCACACAACAGTTTAGGACAGAAAGTGAAGAATTCTGCATCCCACTGCAGCGTGTAATTCTGAATGGTAACTGTCCAGCTCAAAAGACAATGGTGTCAGTGCCAAAGTTCCTGTGTGTCAGGCTGTAGAGTGTCACAAATGGTTAAAAAAGTCCAGGGCTTGAATGACAATCTTTGCCACAGATAATGCAGGCACAAAGCACATATCCGCAGTATTCTCCTGGCTTCATTTATATCATAAGGATTTTGTGGGGCTTTATTAGTTAAGGTTTGCACTATACTTTGAGAGTCATGGTTGAAGAGTGCTATGTAAGTTGTAACCCTTTCCCCATGTGTTAGAAAATGTGTTATTCACCAGAACACAATGGGATCCCACAACTGGAAAATCAAAATGCTATTTACCATGAAATCATTCTGCAAAACTACATTTAAGACAGCAAGATTTCACTACAGAAATAGTGGACCCGGTGGCTTATAAAATTAGTTATAGGTTATATGGAATGTGGAGAAATGGGAATTTTCATCCACTTTTAAAAGTAAAGTTCTGACTATTTTTATGGAAACTTAGCTTCTTTGGATTCTGAGCAAATGGGGGAGGATTCATTTGCATGTGCTTGCTTTCTGACAAAAACTAATGTTCTAACAATTTCTGCAACTCTATTCTTTACCCAAGGAAAGCAATGAGGAGAGACCTGTGTGTGTGTGTCCCCCTTCCCTAGTCCCTGAAAATATTTTTACTTGATTGAGCGGATGTAAAATTAATATTTTTAAATAACCTTGTGGGAAAATGCAGCAATAGCCAGATTGCCAATGAGCAATCCTGAACAACGCAGAGGCAGTGTCTAGACTGGTTAGTGTATATTTGATTGGCAAGTAACATAATCTCCTGTGAAGATAGCTTTCATATTGCTTCACTTAATAGATATAAAAACCCTGGCCAGTTTAACACGTTATGAATTCTTCACCGGGTAGTATGCATACAGTAGGACTTTTGCTGATATGGAGTGTGACGCAGGATCTGTGACACAGAGCAATTTATCGATAAGTAGCATATCCAAAGACATTCTCCAAATCATCTGCTCTCTAAATGTCCGATACTTTCCTCTCCCTCCTCCATACATCATTTCCCAGTTAGTCTTTAAAAGTGCCACAGGACTCTGTTGTTTTTCTGCAAATAGACTAACACGGCTACCCCTTTGGAACGCCCCAGTTTTTGTAATCATTTGCTACCTACATCATATCTAATCCCACAGTCCTGAGATTTTTGTGTGGTTTTCTTAGCATGCTTGAGAATTCCACAAACAACTCAGTGCAGAGGGAAAATATAAGAAACTAGCCATACAGATTACTTCAAATGATTGATTTTAAGAAGGAAAGGGTTTTTTTGCTTGTTTGTTTTTTCCACACAAAGCTACTTTTTTTTTTGAACTACAGAGAAGGGAGGGCAGGGAGCATCAGATTAAAGCTGTTTTACATTATCAGGTCTGTGAATGATCACTGGTAAATGTAGAGGAGACTGTTGTGCAGAGAGATTAGCAGAATTCACATTGCCACTGAATGAAAAGGTGGGGGAAGGCAGAAAGCTAAGCAAGTGAATTCAATTACATCTGAAAAAAAAATAGCTTAAATTAGGATTTACTCCTTGGGCATGTTCCAGGGACTATTTCTGAAAAGTTGGTTAAAAAATCCCAGTTAGCCAAACCCCAGTTTTCCTCTTATGTCAAGACTCTTATTTCATGGTGGTTCCTGATTAGGAAATATTTCTCTTGTTTTGTTCATGCTGCTGGTGGGTGACCTCTTAATTTAATTTTGGTTTCTGATTACACCAGCCAGTGTAAACTTGTTTGTAAGGATTTCAAAAGGAACACAGGATGTGATCCAAAGCCCACTGGAGTCAATGGAAAGAGTTTCAATGACTTCACTAGGCTTTGGATAATGCCCATAGTCCCTGAGTATGTTAAGCAATCTCAGACTTCTATCGGTTTCTACATTGCACAATGCGATGGTAGAGTAGAAGAAGATCTTAATGAATTGAATTGGAATGACTGCTGCGTTTGGTGTTATGAAGCATGTTGGTTATATGGCGTTATAGTTCATGACCTGGAAAGTTTGCATTTTAAATATATGTGCTGTGTTGTGTAGTAATTTTTATTGTAAGGAATATGTTGGGGTAAGTATTATTATTAACTTTACAGTACACTGAGAAGAGATCCTTTGATTAGGAAGTTTAGAATTCCCACCCTTTTCTGTCTTGTCTATTTATACAGTAAGAGTCTTAGGCAGGCACTGTCTCCCATTCAGAGGCGGCTTTTGGGGTAGGCGAAGCAGGCGCTTGCCTAGGGCCCCGAGCAATAAGGGGCCCCATCACCTGCTTTTTCTACCCCAAAAGGCCCATCTGCCTTGGTCGGCAGCAGGAGGAGGAACTGGCTCATGGGGCCAGGGCCACATGGGTGGGAACTGGGGCTGGAGGAGGGGGCATCAAGGGGGAGAAGGGGGAACAGGGCCACAGAGGGGGGCCCCAGTCAGCCTATAGGGAGCCCCACAATGGGCCTTCGCCTAGGGCCCCCAATAGCCAAAGGCCGCCTCTGCTCCCATTCTGTGTTTGTATGGTGCCAGGCACAATGGTGCTCCAGTCTCAGTGTGGGCATCTGGGCACCACTGTAATAATACAAATGTTATGGTTACCAATGCTGATGGACAATAGCCTCCCTGGGGCTGTTAGTCTCCATTCCACAAAGGTGGACAGCTAAGGGTGGGGAGTAGGTAAAATTTTGGCTCTGCCTTCTCACTCCTATAAACCAGAAAACACAGCTGAGCTGCTAGTGTGGAGGGGGATGCAATCTGGCAAGGGTCATTTCCCCTCTGGGACAAAGGGGGAACCAGGGACCAGATCCTCTGGGTCATAATCTGGTTTCAGGTCTTCCCTGTAGTTGTGCTGTCTATTAGCCAGGGCTTATGCAAAAAGGCAGATTTGAGTGCAAAATAATTAGTCATTTGGACAATTTTAGGAGGCAAAGTTCAGGTTGGAAGTGTAGAGTAAATGAGCTGGAGGGATAGCGTGTGATGAAAGCTTATATGGCACTTGGATCCTGGTTGGATCCCTTAACTGCTCATTTCCATATTTATAATGTTTACTTTTTATAAAGGTGAATAAATAAAAAATGTAATACTGCTTTGGTGTGTTAGCTGGACACCACTGAAGCACACTATCAACCTTAACTCATTTTAACATCAGTTTTTGTTCATGAATTTGTCTATTTTTCATGAACAGGAAAGGCTTACACTGACTGAGCGCACAAGTCTAAAGTCTGCAAGGGGGAAGTCTTGTCCAACAGATCTTAGGATGCCCATTAAAGCAGGGAACCTCTTCTGAAGACTTTAGTGAGTCCTTAGGAGATCAGTAGGGCAGGAGGTAAAACAGGACGGTGGTGGGCAGTGGAGGATGTATGAACCACTTACATTTTTAGCTCTAGAAATGTTAAACGCTTACATTTTAATATGGAGAAAGAGCCATTCCCTGTTCCATTCGGTACCTCACCTGGTCCCTTTCCCCCCATCTTTATACTCTCCAGTTCCCTGCAACCTTCTCCATACCTTCCTTTTCCTCATCTCCTTCCAAGTTGTCTATTCCCAACTCCCTCTCCCTTCCGTTTTCCATGTCCTTTCCCTATGAGCTCCAGTTCACAGCACCCCCTGCATGCTAGTTTCCCATCATCCTTGCATCTCCTCATTCCAAGAATGGGGAGCACAGCGTCATACCTTCCCTCTTCATGCCCCTAATATCCTACCTCTACTTGATTATTAATTATGATTGTATTTGTATATGATTGTAGCACCGAGGGGTACATCTACACTGGAGCCTTAGGTCAACTTAAGGAAGGTTAAGTTGACCTACAGACTGCTGTGTCCACATTGGGCTTTTATTAAGTCTACTTAAGTGTTTCCTTAAGTCATCTTAATAACATCACCTCTTATGGTCGACTTAAGCCTTAAATCGACTTCTTAAGTCGACCTAAAACCAATGTGGATAGGGAATAGCGCTAAGTTGACCCTATTAAGTCGACTTAAAGCCAGTATGGACGGCTATGTCTACTGTTAAGTTGACTTAACAAGGTCGACTTAAGTCAACTTAAAGTGTAGCCACTCTGTTAAGTTGACTTAACAAGGTCGACTTTAAGTCGACTCAAAGTCAACTTGTTAAGTCGACTTAACAGAATCGACTTAACTTTACAAGTGTAGACATATCCTAGGAGTCCAAGGATTTGTTAGCAATTAAAAGCAATGGCTGACCAGTACCAGCTGACTCAGGCTAGCTGGGCTCAGGTTAAGAGGCTGTTTAATTGCAGTGTAGTCATTTGGGCTCAGACTGGAGTCTATCATATAGAACCCTGTGAAGTGGAAGGGTTCTTGGGTACGTCCACACTTAGGTTAACTTAAGGAAGATTAAGTCAACCTACAGACTCCTGCATCCACATTGGACTTTAATTAAGTCAACTTAATAACACCACCTCTTAAGGTCGACCTAAGGCTTAAGTAGACCTTATTAAGTCGACTTAACCCAGTGTAGACAGGGAACAGCCCTTAAGTCGACCTAATTGGTCTCCAGGCCCCGTCGCAGTGTCCCTGGCCACTCCTCTGTCAACCTAGCACCTGCCAGTGTGGACACAGGGCTGTGGACTCTCTAAGTCAACTTAACAAGGTTGACTTTAGGTCAACTTAAAGTTGACCTTGGTTAAGTCGACTTCACAGAGCCCCCAGTGTAGACGTACCCGTAGAGACTACAGCCCTTGCCCTAATGCCTACACCACAATTAGATAAACTATTAGCCTGAGCCGAACTCTGTGAGCCCAAGTCAGCTAGTATGGGCCAGCCATGCAGATGTCTAATTGCAATGTAGATGTATCCTCAGTCGTGGCCCAGTGCTCATTATGGTAGATATTGTACAAACACAAAACAAAAAGGTGTCCTTGCCATTTCCGGCCCCTTCTTTATACCCTTCATTTGTATCCCCTTCCAGTCTCCAACCCCTCCAAACCTTCCCCTGGTCTCCTACCAATCATCCATTTACCATCCCCCAACTGCAGAAGCATAACTTTGAGTCAGTCAGCAGCAGGTTAATTTACAGTTATAATCATTATTAGATAATTGTATCCACTGCTCTGGGTCACCGAAGAGCTGGAGGGGGCTCCTTGATACAAGCAGCAACCTTTAGGCTCCATGAAAGAGAACCTCAGCTTTCATTTTTTAAAAGAATTTCAATTTAATTCCTAGCCCTCCCCTTTTGAAGGTAGCCTTGCAACATAAACTGATGCAAACCAATTTCAGTGGCTGAAGGATGCAAGCATCCAAGTTCCCTTTCTGGAGCAGAAAGCTATGTACACACGAACGCATGCACCTTATATACTAACCAAAAGTACATGTGGGGTGTATTCAAAGATGTATACCTCTAACCCACCTCTGGACTGGTCCTCTCTACAGAACACACTTCTCTGCTCAGAGTAAATCAGAACTGGGGTCTTCTACAGGCCTGACCAAAAAGAGACACCAAACAAAAAAAGACAAAAGCCAGAAAACACCCCCCCCCCCCCCGAACAACCAAACCAAACCAAAAACCCAACCTGGAAGGAGACTGTGGCTTGCTTCAGCAAAATGAAAAGAGCAGATGGGGTCAGATCTTCAACTGAGGCAAATCAGCATAGTGCCACTGAAGTAGATGGAGCCATATTGATTTAGCCTGACTGACAATCTGACCTACAGTCCTTACCTGTGCATAGCAAGATGACCAATTTTCCTTGTGGCTTGGACCTGGGATCTTCCTGTCCCTGCTTATTAGCTGGGCTGGGTGGAGGTGCAGTGGCAGAGTGAGTGAAGGAAGATGTTTTATCTGTGCCTCCTTTTTACACCCCAGCTCTAATGAGCCCCTAGGAAACTCCTTTCTGACATACCGTTGCATGGGACGTATACACTCTGTCAACTGAGCTACTTTTCCTCAGCAAGGTTAACAAAATAGAATGAATGTGGTATTTGTAGACCAAGCCTGCTAGAGATAGGATGACACAAGCCTCCCCACCCCAAATTAGGAAGTTTTCCAAAAAGTGAAAAACAAAGAAAATGTTTTAAACATGAAGGATGGGATTGTGAACTGCAGCCCCAGGAGCAGCAGCATGGAGAGGCACAGCTTTGAGCCACATTTTGGTCCTCCCTATTTTGGGTTCCTCCTGGAGCTACTGCAGCTCCCTCTCCCACACAGCCAGTAAGCCAGAGCAGCCAGTTTATCCAAGTCACAGCATCCACCCCATCCTCCTAGGCTACCTATGGACTGTTCTACAGTCCACAACCAGGAAGAATCTACATAGCTTCATGAGCTACAAAGACTCTCTCCTCTTGACACACCTGTTTCTGCACTTTGCACATTCATTACATACAGGCCCCTCCCTAGGGCAGCCTACACAGGGATTGCACCACGAGGGACACTCTCCACAGCTAGCTAAGGGGCTTTCGCAGTCCATGAATGTAGCAGAAAAGGGGAATCCTTCTCCTCTCCATCATTTTAAAACTGCTTTTCAATTTTTTTCCAGACTGACTAGAAAAAATTCTTTTCAGTTGGATTGTAGCAGTGGAATTTGTTTCTTATATGAGAAGTTAAGGGTAGCAGTGGGAAATCTGGTTAACAAACAAAGGCATAAACAAAATCCAGTGACTAGACAACTTCAGGCTACAAATAAAGTGCTAATTTTTAAGCAAGAATAATAAACAAGTGGAACCACCTACCTAGAGATCTGATAGATTTTCTGTCACTTGAAGTCTTTAAATCAAGATTGGAGGTCTTCCTGAAAAAATACACTCGAGTTTCACCAGAAATTATGGTAACGGTACAGGAATCCATGGGTAAAACTTGATGGCCTATGTTATGCATGAGGTCAGACTAGAAAGATGATCAAAATGGTCAGGGCCGTCCCGTGGGGGATCGGGGCCCAGGGCCAAGTGGCCAAAGTGGGGCCCCCGCCCCCTATGCTGGAGGGGAGCGTGACGGGCCGACAGGCCTACTCCGCCCCCAGGGAGCCAGCCCCAGAGGCCAAGGGCGCCTGTTGGGGGGGGGGGGGGAAGGGGGAAAGCCGGCTCCAGCTCTGCTCCCGGGCCGGGAGACCGCCTGCAGGAGGGAGCTGGCAGCCTCGGGCTGGGAGGTCGAGGCCGCCTGCCGGGGGGAGCCGGCAGTGTGGGGCAGGCCCTGGGGGTGGGGAGGGCCGGCCATGGGGCCGGGCATAGCCCTCCCGGCCGTGGGAGGAGGGGCTGCGGCACGCGTGGGCCCCGCACTCTGGAAGCAGGACAGCATGGGGCCCACATAACCATGGGGCCCGGGGCAATCGCCCCCTTCCCCCCCCCCCCCCCCAGGGACGGCCCTGAAAATGGTCCCTTGTGGATTTAAAATCTTTAAATTTATTAATCTTCATTTACTGTTACTGTTGTAAAAAAGGTACTGCTGCATAACAAATTAATGGTATTTCTCATTTACACAGCACTGGTCCTTTGTAGATCTCAACATGCTTTACAATTTGCCCCATTTTAAAGGACATAAGGAGAAACAAGGACATAAAAAAGTTAAGCCCAAAACTGGAGTTGCGGCCGCTCAGTCCCCCTGAAGGCAGGCTCTACATCGCTCAGCTGAAATGCTCAAAATAAGAAGGCACCTTTGAAAAGTTTGGCCTAAGATGCATTACTGACAGAAACAGGGATAGAACCAATGTATTCCCTCACCACCACTGCCATCTGTGCTCTGTTCACCAGACTACACTATTGCCATATTCCCCTTACCGCATCATGTGTTCCATGAACTCTGCAATAATTCATGATCAGCTCTAGCTGCGACGTAACTGGACGAGGTGCGTGGCCCACTTTCAAATCATACTTCACAAGAGAGAAATACTGCTATGGAGCAAGACTTGATAAGGTCTGAATCACATTTTTAAATGTCCACTCAGAAGCCCCAAGTCATATGACCCTTACTCACTAAGTAATCCTTACTCACCAAGCGGTTTCTTTGGAACCACAATAACTACTCACATGAGAGGAGGTAGCAGTGCAGAACTCCTAGGCTATGTCTACACTAGAGACTCTGTTAAGTTGACTTAACAAGATTGACTTTAAATCGACTTAAAGTCGACTTTGTTAAGTTGACTTAGAGAGTCCACACTAAAAACTTAAGTCAACTGCTTATGTCCACACTGGCAGTTGCTAGGTCAATGGAAGAGTGGTGCATTGTGGGTAGCTGTCCCACATTGCACCGGGGCCTGGTGGCTAATTAGGTCAACGTAAGGGCACTCCCCATCCACACTGGCTTAAGTTGACTAAATAAGGTCGACTTAAGAGTTAAATTGACATTCAGAGGTGGAGTTATTAAGTCAACTTAAGGAAGCGCCCAGTGTGGATGCAGTGTTCTGTAGGTCGACTTAAGTATCGTTAAGTCGACTTAAGGTGCAAGTGTAGATATACTCCTAGACTATGTCTACACTCGTTAAGTCGACTCTGTTAAGTTGACTTAATGGAGCATCTACACTTAAAGTGGACTTAAGTCGACCTTGTTAAGTCGACTTAACAGAGCCTGTAGTGTAGACATACCCGTCCACACTGGCTTAAGTCAATTTAATAAGGTCAATTTAAGCCTTAAATTGACCTTCAGAGGTGGTGTTATTAAGTCGACTTAAGGAAGCACTTAAGTTGACTTAACAATCGCCCAGTGTGAGCGCAGAGTTCTGTAGGTCGATTTAAACATCCTTAGGTCGACCTAAGGCTCCAGTGTAGATGAACCCCAAGTGAGTAAATTAAGATTTATATGCCATTTATCTGGAAGAAATAAGGTCAGTTTCTTTTCAACTGGACATATTACTATGTTCATGGGATTATTTAACACACAAATGTTTTAAGGTACAGTTTGCATGAAAGATATGACACAAAATAAGGTAGTATTGACTTGTAGCTATAGATTACAACAGCAGACAGTAAGGTAGTGTTGTCCTGCATGTCTTATTTAAGATTTGCTTCTAGAATGTAGCAATACATTTCTAATGTTAGACTATTTTTTGGTATAATGGAATAGCAGCAAAATTCCCACTAATGCTGGGAGGGGTTTTGTCTGAGTTAAAAGTGCCAAAATAGGCACAACATCTTTTTAATGATCTGATACTTTTTAATGGCTTGAAATTTTGAATGCATTTGTTATTTATCACGGAGAAAGCCATTTATACAGTTCCCTGCATTTTATTTCCTCCCATTCTGTAAGTTCCCCATCTCCAAAGTGTCTGACGAAGTGAGATTTCTCCCAGAAAGCTCTTGCAATAAATAAATTTGTTAGTCTTTCAAAGTGCTACAGGACTCCTTGTTTTTTTTTCCAATTAAACAAAGTACTATTCATGCAAATACATTATTTTTAAATGTTTCTAATATATTTTCTATCACTTGGTATCACTGAAAGTAACTCTAGATATTCATACAAAGCTTGATCCTGCATTTAGGAAGTACTCAGAGCCCAGTGCAGTCAATGGATGTAATGGTTCATGGGCCGGGGCTAGGGCATTTAACCATAAAAACGTGGGATAAATGTTGTCCCTGCCTTCAGAGTATGGAAAATGACAGCCCTTCATGTCTATGTGAAATGTTGCTAAGTTTTTATGGTGGTGATGAGCAATACATTGAAAAGGTAACTAAAGAGAGGAAGAGAGACAGTGAGAGAGAAATGTGCAATAGAACTTATTAATTAAATTTGGCAATGACTACACATCTGGCTTCCTGTAACTTCTATAGTAGACATGTAGAGAAACATGTACAGAAAACAATCCCCCATTTTAAAACTGCAAAGTGCAAAATTATAAAGAAAATACTCAAAAAACCATGTCCCTCTAAATTCTACCCCACCCTTGCCCCCGTCGATAAAAGAAAATGTTCTTATTGTAAAACTCTGGGATTATATAATGTTTCACTTGGCATTTTCCACAGCAGCAACACAGTGGAACTGGTGCAGTTCAGACTGCAAAAAAAATTCATAGTCTTCATCAAGGCCTTTCAACGTTAATGTAAATATCTTAGTGTAGAATGAAGTGTTTGTGGTGCAAATGTGTGCTCGCTGACCATTTCCAAATGGATTGGTTTAAAGATAGGAAGGAAAGCGGGCTGGATATCATTTCACCAGGCAAAAGTAGTGAGTTCTGCTCAGGAAGTGTGGGATATTAACTCCAAGAGCTTCCTGTGGTGGAGAGGCAGCAGCAACAGTGAGTTTCTCTTGCTCTTCTCCCCCCCCCCCCCTTCCCCCCCCAACCCCATCTTCCAGGTTCAATAAAGATTACATCATGGAGAAAGTATGCAATGTAGCCTGAGACTCAAAGCCATCACAATTGGCGGCTGTTTAACTGTAATGTCGCTGAAACACATACTTCCCACCCCTCACTTTCCCTCTGACCAACCCCCCTCCACCCCCCGCTTCCCACCCCAAGCCCTCTGCTTTTCGTACTATTAAGGGTAGCATTATTGGGGAGAGGAAAATCTGATCAAAACTGTCGACCGCCAACTGCCGATTTTCTATGGATTCAATAAAGGCCACCTTAACGATTTCCCTAATTAATGGATGACATCTTTGGCTGGAGGAGAGGCGATGTATTCTACTCTGCCTTAGTCTTTGTTAACCTTCTAATTAACTTTCATAGGTCACCCAGGTCTCCCAAACCTAAAAGTGAAGAGGGCCATTGTGCTAGGAGCAGTAAACTTACTTTTTCTGCCTGGATACTTAAAAGGGGGAATGATTATAGGCAGAGAAAAATAACTCCATTTAAAGTCTTTGTGACTGCAGAGAATGCATAGGTCCCTGCCTTAGAAAATAATTGAAACACCTTTTATACCAATATTTCCATGCATAATAAAACAAATTAGCAAAATGCATCTAAATTCAGATGCACACTTTTAGAATGTGAACTTGGGCAGGTCAACAAAAGGATTTAGATTTACTGTGCAAATTGCAACTGCAACAGCTATCAGCCTTTTTACTGAATGATCTCAGGCAGAGAGTATGGGCTAATAGTAACACACACACTAATATTGGGCCAGATTTATGCAGAGTAAAACCACTGCAATCAATGGAATTGTGTCAGAATGAATTTGGCCCACTGCCTTTTGTGGAATCTAATATGAGCTATGGAACTGGAGACATCAAAGATGTTAAACACAATTCCCTTTCAAACAGACTGATGCAACCAAAAGAGGGTGGGCAGAAGGCATTTGGGTGGCCTTTTCCTCTGTCCACAAAGTTCCCAGTGAAATTCTGCCCTCCTTCACACCCATACAATCCCACTGAAGTCAGTTTGTTTAATAAGTTACTGTTGAAGTGTACCATATAGGATGACAAATAAAACTTTCTGGTGGCAACCTGAAGTTAATAAACCTGAAAGTAATGGTTTATTGAAAAACAATTACTAGGACTGCCTCTCTGGCATTGGGAAAACACAAGAAACTAACTCTTCTCTAACTAATGTAGAATAATAATAAGATAGTATAGAATAGAATAATAGTTCTCCGAATACAACACACGTATGCACACCACACACAAAGGGCAGATCTTCACTGACAGTGGCAAATTCACCACCGTCAGTTTGAACTTCCTGATTGACTGCTCAGGTTTCTGAGTGCTCTAGGTCCACCAGCTCTGTCTCCAATTCTGGTGACTCCTGCCAGGACCAACCTCTAGCTCAACAAAGAGGATTCTGCCATCTGACCACCAAACTGAGGATTGTGTAGCAAGGGCGCCCTCTTGATTCTCTGGGGTACTCTGCAGGCCAGGTTCCCAGTGACTCCTTCCCCTCACAGGCTCCTGCAGATGGACAAATATTCCCCTGGATCTTGGCATGCCTGATCTTTGCAGTCTGGGGTTCCAATGGCTTCCAGACAGGAGTCTACAATGCACATCCTCTTCTCCTACCCCACTCCCACATCAGCACAGAGCGAGTTGACAAAGCTGCTCCCTTTTATACTGTGGTTCTTCTGGTTGGAGCATGCCCAGCATGGGAGAGGTCTGTGGCTTCCTCAGTCCATATTAGGGTGTTAACCCTTCTGACCCGGTGTAGGACAAGCATACTCCATGGCAGGCTCATAGAAGCAGTTCTGGGTTATTCTAAGCTGCATTGGAAAGGCAAGGAGGTCCCCATCGAGGCCAGAATTCAGGAGACACAGAAGTGTCTTCAAACAACTTTTGCCCATCTTATTCCCCTATTTCCACCTCCTCACACATATATTTCCCGTATCCAGCACAGAAAAGAAGTAAGAGGGAATCAGGTACATAGGGTCAGGTCAAAATCATCACTAATGTAATTCCCTAATGTAACTGGGATTAACTTGGCCTATAGGCTCTGTCTACACTTGAAAAGTTAGGTCGACTTTATAAAGTCAACTTAATAAGGTCAACTTTAAGTTGACTTAAAGTGGACCTTATTAAGTCGACCTAACAAAAGTTGACTTAACTTTTCTAGTGTAGACGTGGCTCCTTTTTGACCTTATTAAGTTGACTTAACATTTTAAGTCAACTTAAAAAGGTCCACCTAGGCACTAATCCCTGTCTCCTCTGGCTTAAATCGACTTAATAAAGTCAATTTAAGCGCTAGTTTGAATTAAAATGAGATGTTATTAATTCGAACTAACTTTTCCTTAATTTGATTTAAGGAGCAGCTTTAAATAGAATTAAGGAAAGCCCAGTGTAGACGCGGAGTAAATTAAGTTGACTTAAGTCTCCTTAAGTCGACTTAATTTCTAAATGTAGATGCACCCATAGTGTTTTTTCAACTACTGTCTGAAGCAAGTAGCTCTAGTGTGAATGTACGGAGCATAACTGAGAATAACATACATCTTGGCACTCTCCAGCTGTATAGCCAATAGGAGTTATTTGGCTTCGTGAATTGTTCCATCTCTTTGACCTAAGTCAAAGATCTAGGACCCAGGGACAACACAGGCTGGCTCCTGCCCCTGTTGAATTCCAAAGAAGCAGGAGTGGGACCCATGTGGAGTTAGTAAACATTCCTCAATGACTGAATCCATAAAGCAGGGACTGATGTGGCCTCTACTTCTGCAATATAGAGATTTTTCATTTAATTATCATTCTAGCTATAATCAAGTCAGTGATAGGGTTTAAAAAGTCTTCCTTTACTTCAGGACACCATGTGTGAGAGAACATGAAAAAATGGATGCTGTTAACACAAACATTAGTGCATGATATGCTGTGCTGCTGAGCTATAAGTATTTTGTAACTGTAGAAATCAAAATTCCTCTGCAGCAAGGGTGCTTGTTCTGGTGGACAGTCAAAATTAGGCTTTTAATAGACACAAACTTTTCAGATAGACCCCTCCCTCAGGAACTGTGCATGGATGAACACTGACCATGTATGAGAGAAACACAGCTCTGAAAACCATATCCACAACCAGATATACCAGCATTGACTGATAAATATCAAATGGAAACATAAAGTATATACCCTGTTGTCCGAATCATACTTGCCAGCTTCTGCAGTTGTTTAAATCAATGGGAGTTTTACCATTGCTTTCAATGGGAACACCACAGAGCCATATACACATTTATACTAGTCTCTGTCTGTGGGCCTAACAGGCCATATATTGCCGCTAATCCATATACTGAGCAACCACTAATCACACTAGATCTAGAAGAGTACATTGTCCTCATGTTTGTAAATGATGGTTACAGATCTTCAGGAAATCTGGGTTCAGTTCTTGGCTCTCACGCAGACGTCCTGTGTGCCCTTAGGCAAGTCACTTGATCTCTCTGGGTGCATCTACATTGGCAACTTACGTCGACTTAAGGAGGCTTAAGTCAACCTAAACAGAGCCGCGTCCACACTAGGCTTTTATTAAGTTGACTTAAGCATTTCCTTAAGTCAACTTAATAACACCTGGTTTTAGGTCGAAAGTCGACCTCTTAAGTCGGCTTAAAGCCAGTGTGGATGGGGATTAGCGCCGAAGTCGACCTTATTAAGTTGACTTAAAGCATTAGGTCGATTTAATAAGGTCGACAAGGGGCTATGTCTACACTAGAAAAGTTAAGTCGACTTTGTTAAGTTGACTTAATAAGGTCCACTTTAAGTCAACTTAACTTTTCTAGTGTAGACATAGCCTCTGTGCCTCTGCTCCCTATCTTTGAGATGGGGATAGTATTATTTACCTTCTCCCCTCCTTGGGTCTTGTTGACTTATACTATAAGCCCTCTAGAACAGGGTGTCTGTTCAGAACCCAGCACAATGGGGCCAGCAGTTGCGGTTGCTATAATTTCGGTACCATCATCAAAATAATGAATAATAAATAAATAACTTACATGTATTGTAAATTTTCTTTTAACTGCCCTGTGCATCTTTAAAGTGTTTTGACAATGATATGGCTAATTCATTCTGTATATTTAGTTAAGATAAACATTCAGTAAAGTGCTACAGTAAAACATAACATCTATTATTTAATAATACACAGCAAATGCTTTAAACCTTAGAAATGTGTCAAACTGAACAGATTATCTGTGAAAATATTTCAGCGCACTTGAGACATGGGTTGCCTCTTTTCTTGGCATGTCTCATAACCTAGGCACGATTTTATACCCACTAGAAACTGAATCTCCTTAGTTAAATCAGACTTCGGAAGCCATAATTAATGCACCAGCTAAAATTTCGTCCCACCCTTTCATTTCACTCTGTCACATTTTGGTTGAAAACAATTACTTTTACCAGGTAAAGTTGCAGAACCTTGTAGTAGGCAATTAAATTAAATTGTGATCAGTGACTCTACAGAAACAATAACAATTTAGTGCAAGTGACCACTGTAAGTGGGAATAGTGCAGAACTGGACATAAGGATTCCTCTGCTCTCTTCGTAGCATTGCTCCTGGCTCATTTTATCACAGGACTTCTAAAGTGTTCCATATTTAGTCTCAGACCCTGTAACCATTACAACTTCAACAGAGTTATTTCTTCAACTAAAAATCCCGTCTTCACATGCCTTCCCCAAGAGGCCATGTTGCACTGGCTTTACAGATTCTGAGGGCTAATATGGGATCTGTGTCCTAAAAGAAAGCTGACATTGGCAAAAGAGAGAAAAAACTCACTTGGAGAAGGCACCTTGTCAACTCATCAAATATAGAAGTGTCAGCTGTTGTCTTTGTGGGCTTAAAGCAAGGTTCTACTATGAAAAGTGACTGTCGTAAGGGTATAACAGGATTGCACATTTACCATCTCTCAGTGATTTCCATATCACATATGCTAAATTTACTCGTAAAAAGATGTTTTTATCTTACCCAACAGCCATTCAAACTCACCCTGGGATCTCAGAATCAATCAGCGGTCTTTTCTTCTTCCCTGTAATTGAGTTTCTGCAACTCAGTTTCTGCTTGAAGTGACACCTGTGTGACCCCTTTGCTTTCGGGGAGGTTGCACATGTGTAACTAAGGGGAACTTGGTAAATGTTCTGTCAGTGACGTATAAACTGGAGTACAATCCAGCCTGTGCTCTCTTTGCTCTTTTGGCTAACAGAGGTGATAAAACTCATTACTGTGACATACGTCATCAGATATGACTCTAAATACACACAAGGAGCAGATCAGCTGAGTGAACATTTTAAAGTAATGCTTCTGATTCTCACAAAGACCCCTTCATATTGCTCTAGCAGTGTAAAGGGGCCTTAAAGTGAGTATAAACTATGCTCACACCTATTTCAAGGCTCTTTTACACTGCCAGAGCCATGTATAGAGACTTAGCCTGAGACCCTTAGGGGTAGTTAGGTTTCAGACTAGAACTGCATAATACATGAAGAAAGAAGGCAATGATTCTTATCACAGAAGAAGTTACGATGCAAGGACCTGATCCTGCAGTCTCCGCTTTCTATTTCCAATGTTTATTGGTTGTGTTGCAGTACAGCCTACCCACCCTTCAATATCGAGGCTCTATTCTGCTAAGAACCTGACAAAGAAATGGAGGAAAGGGGTGAGGAGCACAAGGAAATCACATTTTCAAGTAATGCTACAATAAGTTTGTGAAGGGAGAACAGTATACGGCTATTGCCTCAGATATCACAACACTGAAGAAATAACCAGGGAGTCATTTTACATGAACCTTCCAGAAAAACCTACTCTTAAGGACTGAGTGTATTCAGTCTAGCTAGTTTTCCCATCCAGAGACAACTCAGAGCAGAGAATTTGCTTCTTGCGCCTTATCCTTCTGAGTATCTTCAAATTTCCCAAGGATGGGAGAACAGCTGCCTCACTTGTGCAGATTGTCCTCACTCATGTGAGTAGCTCCACTGAAGTCAATGGCTATGTCTACACTTGCAAGTTGGGTTGACTTAAGGAGGCTTAAGTCAACCTAAATTGATCCCCGTCCACACCAGGCTTTCATTAAGTCGACTTAAGAAATTCCTTAAGTCGACTTAATGAAAGCTTAAATCGACTTAATAAGAACCGCCAGGTAGGTCGTCATAACCCTCCTTAGGTCGACCTAACCCTTCTTTAGGTTGACCAAATCACAGTGTGGATGCTTAAGTCCACTTTGTTAAGTCAACCTAAGGGCAGTTAGGTCAACTTAACAAAATGGATTTAGTCCACGTCCATGGACACCACTTTGTTAAGTCGACTTAATAAGGTTGACTTTAAGTCGACTTAAAGTTGACCTTATTAAGTTGACCTAACTTTTTCTAGTGTAGACATAGCCAATGGGACTACACATTTGAGGACAGATTACTCAAGAAGGGAGGATTTCTTGTACTCATCCACCAGTAAACACATGAGCCTTGGTTACTAAGACCACAACTGTTTGAGGTTCAACAAAACCTGGCATAAGCCATTGAAAACACCAAGGAAATTAACCAAAAGAATCTTTTGATCTATAAAAATGTCATAATTTTAAAATCCAATGCCTCACGGCCTTTCAAGACTAGAGGCAAGTAATATGTGTCCCATTGGGAAGTTGGGATTGTCCCTTTCCCAGTGGTATAAAACTCTCATTTCTAACCCTCCATAGTCACAAAATGTTGGATCTAAAGCTTTAAAGAGACTCATGGCTAAAATTTGTCCAGGCCACAAGGCCAACTCTTAATGTCTGCAATGGGATGATGCATAACCTGAGGTCAGTGGCCACCTTCCAACCTGAGGGGTCAGGCTGCATTGGTTATAGTTTCAAGGCTGTAAGGGGGGTGAGGGTTTAGATTCATGTTTTTGAATGAATGCTGAGATTTTCCTTTACATTTCTTGGTTCCCAGAAAAAGGGAGACACCCAACCATGGACTTTGTAAACCCTTACAGGCCAGTTTTTGCAACTTCCTACAAAACACTACAGTTTCCTTTGATCTCTTTTGCAGATTAAACTCTTAGTAACAGGAAGCATGGCTTTGCTGGAAAATCCAGCACAGGAATTGTACAATGTTTGCCTATTATGTGATAGGTAAGCTTTTGGAACACATTTCAGGAAACATACGAGTTGACTGCTGTGATTATATTATATTATATTATATTATATTATATTATATTATATTATATTATATTATATTATATTATATTATATTGTCTGTGCAGCACTGCAAATGTGCACGGTGCTGTACAGTGAGAGAGCTGTAGCAAATAAAAAATAGGGTCTTTGTCCCAGGCATTTAACAGTCTTGGCATATGCAAGTAAGAAATGGAACAATAGAACAGATCTAGTGTCACCAGGCACAGTGTTCAGTAAATATAATCTGATACATGGGACTAGATTTATGGGAGTATTCTTGTCTGAAATCTCTTGTTCCAAAAGGCATCCAGGCTCTACTTAGTTCCCCTTCATTTCAGTATTATCCTCACTGTGACTAGCACTTAATGTCCAAGTCTTTTCTCTCCCTTTCAAAGCTGCTACCATCTAAAATCTTCCTGCTACCCATTCCTTCTCCCTCTCCTCCTCTCCTGCAAATTTGTTGCTTGAGGTCTTCTCTCCCTTCTTTTAGCGTATGTCTCCACCTGGATGTTCTTGGGATTTGAGCCAGCACTGTGACAATCTATTCAAGCCCAGCTTCCCCCACCGTCTCTGTTTTGGGCTCCAGCAATGGATGAACTCTCCCACGGACTGACTTCCCTATTCTGCCTCAGGTTCAGCACAAGTTGCTCTCTTCTTAACATCTCTGTCTCCAAATTTCTCTCAACACTATCTCTACTCTTCAGTCTTACCGGTTTCTCTCACCTTTGACCTTCCTCTCACCCCTTTTGTGACTTCCAGTTCCAATTGATTCACCACTATAATTCTGCTGCTGTCTTTGACTTCTTCACCTTCCCTCCAATCCACTGATTCCATCGTATTTATCTACAACTCCATTCTCTCCTCAGCACTTGACACCTGTTGCCTTTTTATTCCTGCGGACCTTCCTACTGTCTTTTACGCTCTACTTTCTCTCTTGCCTTGGGCTCCTTTCTTTTGTTTTCAAATGTGCACCCTTGCATCCTCCATAAAAATTCATCCCTCTCACCAACTTCACCTATGAATCTATAGAATAATGAAAGGATAATCCAAACCAGATAATCAGCTATGGGTTTTCATTTCAAAAGGGCAGATTTGGGGGAATTAATTTGAAAAGTGAGGTGGACTGAAGAGCTCAAGGTTTTAAATGTGGTGGAGGCTTGGAATTTCTTCAAATCAATAATACAAAAATCTATCTGAAATTTGCATCCCAACCAAGGGGAAAAAACATATAGGGAAAGGCTCCTGATCTGCCTAGATGATAACCACCTCAGAAAGGTTATCACTTCAGGAAGAAGCAGAGAGCCTAAAGAGAATGAGTGCACTCCTGACCTGCTGGCATGGGGTGGGAGGGGGAGGGGGTGCACAGGGCCCTGAAGCCAGAGGCTGGGCTCTGTGCTTCAGCCCTGTTCCTGGGCTGGGTGGTCCACCCCCAGGGGCGGGGCAGGCTAGCACCTGTTCGCTCTGCCCGGTGGGGTGGGGCCGGCTGGCACAGATTCCACTCTAGCACAACTTTCCAGGGCCTGTGGCCCTGGGGGTCTGCATCAGGGGCTTCCATGCCACACACCAACCCCCCCCCCAGCAGACTGGCTGAAGCAGGGCAGGGGTGGAAGTGCCCTCTGGCCCCCAGGTGCACCCCAGGTGCCCCCCAGTGATGCCCACAGTGGGGGCAGGATGGGGGCCCAGGTGGGGGAGAGCCATGGTGGGGAGTAGCCCAGGGCCCTTGGACTGGTTAATCTGACCCTAAAGGCTGGGTCTACCCCTTTTAGACTTTTGAAAAATTTTGCCTTTAAAATCTTCCTGGTTTCTTAATTGTGTTCTATCAAGGAAGAAGAAAATAGTAAATAATCTTTTGTGATTATAATCTAATTAATTATAACTCCAGACTCACTATTATCTGCGTCAGGGTGTTCAGTTAACATTAATTAAAATGAAACATGAAGCAATTCAGATACATATCAGGGAAAAAAATAAAAATAAGTGGTTCAGCAGTGGGTACAGCGAAGTCACTCCCAGTAAAGGCTTTCAAAGATAAATTAGATAAAATCCTGACAGAGTTAATATCTAGTAGAAGTAGATCCTGTTACATACCTGGGTTCAGCATAGAAAGTTCCAAAGGTTTTCTTTCAGCCCTCTGATTTAGTGATTAAACTAGTTGCCTTCTCTCATGAGAAGGCTCTTTTCAGGTTAGAAAATACTTAGAGCCATACCCAACATTGGACTCTAATTATACCCATTTTAGAACATCTTGGTTCCACTGGAAGAGTGTATGTAAAAAAACCTTTAGTCAATTATGTCAAAGTTAAATTTTATGCCCAGAGCACATAAACATATATAATATATGGGGATCATCTTGAGCTTCAAATCAACCTGGAAAATCAAAATCACTGCACTTCATATTCTTACGCTTTATTTCATGTTCCGTTTTCCTTCTATATAATCAATTACAAACTAATAATATTAATTTATTGCATAACTTATACATACTTTATTTCTCTTAAAAGTTAGTATTTAGCTGACTAATAATTATGTCTAAATTATTATTTAATATGGTCTTAAGTGAAAATAATTCTAATTTTGAGTTGTAGTATTCCTTCCCCTACATGTCAAAGCAATGCACACAGGTGGAAAATCAGATAACTAGGTCAAAGGGGAGAAAACCTAATTTTTGATTTCCCCTTGAAAGAGAAAAGTACATGAAAAAGAACTGCAGGTAACTTTGCTGGTACTGGTGTGCATATATCCTACTATTATACCACCCTAATGAGGAGAGCATCAGCAATCAGATCTGATAATAGTCTCTTTACTTCATGCGTGGTATTATAAGGAACACCTTTTCTGAAAGAAGACTGAATATGATGGGACAGTGCAGCAAATATCATGAGATCATCACAACCATTAAAGTGATTAACTACCCTCAAAATATTCCAGGATAACGGAAACCATGGAATGATTGCAGGAATCGGAAATGTATATTAAGATCTGTATGTACCCAGATATTTGAGAAGGTTCCTTCATCTCTCTTTTTCTCTCCGATTGGTCCTTTAGAAATTGCAAACTTGTCATGCATGCACTAAATCAACCAATTATGGAACTTAACCTGCATTCCTTGTACATCCAAATCTAACTTTATCATCAGTGGAAGTTTAGGGTGAGCAGGAGAGACTGCTGAAGTCAGGTACAAAACTAATCAATTGTTGCCCAATTTCACTGGGAAAAGACTCCATAATTAAAAGAAAAAAAGGGTAGAAGAAGCAGTATGACATGATGCCCTGTATGATTGTGTTCTTATTTAGGATCACTCTTCCCTTATAATCATGCAGTGCCTTGTATCCAAGGATCACAACACACTACAGGAAACTGAAGGAATGGTCCTTATGATACATGGAGAAGTTTATCACCATTACATAGGAACTCAAGTTAAATCTCCAATGCACCCTCCCCTACCCACACACACAGGTCTCTAGAACCCAGGCTATTTGCTGGAGTTAGCTCCCTGGCGTGCACACATACCCAGTGTGGATGGTTTGGTTTTCCTTTCGTTTGTTTCTTTCCCACTCTTGTCTTAGGGGAGAAGCCTCTTAAAAGCATGGGAGAGGCAGACAGAGAGAGCATGACGCCCTATAATCCAACAAGTCAACTTCCCGAGCTCAAACACGAACTGATTTTTTTTTTCTTCCTCTGCCGTATAAAAAAGAAATTGACTTTTGTTTGGAGTTTGTGAGAAGTGGGACTCGGGGCCCAGTCAATGGGGCTCCCCGCGGCGCAGGCTGAGTGGAGCCATCTCGAACCAGTCAGCCGCAGCACCAATTAATCCGCTCTTTGTCACAGCCCCCGGCCTCAGAAGCAGCAGCGGCAGCAACACATTTGGCCATTGTTCAGACCTTCATGCGATGGGATTTACCCTTTCAAAGAGCCAGTTTTGTCCCAAAGAGTTCGAGCGGAAGTTTCTCACTGACAATTTGCCCCAAATAGATAGATTTGTCAGCAGCAACCTTTAAAAGCAAAAAGCCACACCAAAAAAAAAAAAAAAGGTGCATCCCTCTTTCTCTCTGTGGGTCTGTCCTGGTCAGGTGATGTTAGCTCAGGACACTGCCTGGCCCCGAGGTCTAAATGGCATGGACAGAGCTCTTATTCATCTCCGGGCAGATATAACAGGGAGGCTAACAAGCTCCCAGGCTGCTGGATAGCTACTCTGAGTTCTGAAAGCCTTCAGGGGAGGGTGTTCTTTTAGATGTCGTTGTCATGCTTGCTCCACAGCGTTATGTTGGGCCGGGCAGGCTTTACTGACACCAAAAAGGTTGCTGGCAGAGCACCATAAGAACTGGAGCGGCAGGCCAGACCCAATTCTCCATTACCCAGCCCCTGGGCTCCTTGTCTACACCAGTGCCAACCTGATGTCAACTGTTGCCACCTCTAAACGATAGCGTTCCACACATGTGGTGCGCTGGGGTGAAAAACCGCCCAAGGAGCAGGGCGAGGGCAAATCAGCCTTGCAATCTTTTTCCATAGCAGGGTTGCTTGGCTGTACTGGAGCAGGTCCTCAGCTGCCATAAAGTGTCATAGTTCCATTGTGAGCCATTTATCCCAGCCCCATTTATCCCACAGCTATTTGCACATTCCCCCCCAGCAGAGGTGAATACTCCTGTACGCAGCCGAGCACAGGATACAGGGACACTGGGTGTAGAGCTTAGGAATGCTGCCACCCTATAAATGCACTCCCTAGAGGAAGCAGAGCTATTGTTAAGGATAAAGTTTCAGTAATCTCTATTTAGAGCAACAGTTTGAGAGAGAGTGAAAAACAGGATCAATCTCACCTAGGACTCCGCCTCCCGTTCCTGTTCATAAAGGACGTTGGTGGATGTGAAGCTTATGTGAGCTCTGTGATGCTGGAAATTCAAACCCTCTATTTATCCAGAGACTGCTGATAGAGGTTCTATGGCCTGACTCATAGGATCAGCCTGGTACATACTGAGGAACTGTCTCACACCTAGGATTAGGTAAATGTACATGGACTTTGCCCAGTTCCAGGAGCCCATCCTAAGCAAAGATGCCCAATTCATTGAATAACAAGTAATTCTTTTTTTAATGGGTGCCCTATCCACAGCCCTTAAAGCAGACTGGGTCATGGAAGCAGGCAAGGGAAGTGGGTTGTATGCCACAAACCAAGCCAAAAAAAAAAAAGAGCTCTCTGGGACAGACCATTGAAGGGACCGAAGATGGGACAATAGAAATGTATCTAAGCCGGTCCTACACTTTTGCAGGGATCAAATAAAAGTCCACCATTGGGAGATAACAGGTCTGGCTCTTCCATGAGACCACTTCAAGTCTACTAGGGCTAAGGGAAGACAATCTACTTCATTCAAGACTCTCATGACTTGAGCGTTGCTTGACTCTCGATTAGCCATTTTATAGCACTCCAAAGTTTACTAGGAATGGCACAGAAGACAGAGAAATACGGGGCCAAGTTCGAAGTGCTATTTAAGATGGGGTCAATTAGGCCCCTTTACATACACTTAAACTCACATAGCCCTGCTTATACTTGCTCGTTGGTGTGTCATAGGATGTCAGTGGGTCTGCCTCACATAGCGTGCATCTACACTGGTGAATTAAGTCGACTTAAGCTTGCTTAAGTCGACTTAATTTACTCTGCGTCTACACTACACTTTCCTTAAGTCGACTTAAGCAGCTGCTTAAGTCGACTTAAGGAAAAAATTAAGTCGACTTTACTAAAACCTCATTTTAAGTCGACTTTGCTGGCTAAGTCGACTTTAGAAAGTCAACTTAGCCAGTGTAGACATGGAGTAGCCCTAAGTCGACTCTAAGTCAACTTAGGGGGCTCCAAGGCTTCCCCACTGCCCTCCCACAGGGCAAGGCAGAGCCTTGCCCACCCTGCCCCTATGCCCTGCCAGGGTCACTGTCCCCCTTTGCCCCATTGTACCATGGTACAATGGGGCAAAGACTGAGCCCCCTGGCACTTGGCAAGGGGTGCCCCCCTGCCACCGTGGACCTGTCCCAGGTCCACCTAGCCCCTACAAGTTGACCTAGGTGTCCAGTGTGGACGCTCTAGGTTGATTTTGTAGGGTCCACTCAAAGTCAACTTAAAATTTAAGTGTGGACATGCTAAGTTGACTTAACAAAGTCAACTTAAAGTCAACTTTGTTAAGTCGACTTTGCTAAGTCAACCTAAATTAACAAGTGTAGACATAGCCATAGCGAAGAACCAGAAGAAGGCTTATGTTAAATTATGTTTGTGGCTGCTTTCACTAATTACTTTTTCTGGCTCTACAATGGACAAGGTACACTCTTTTAAAGCCTCTTGCACATAGGTAGAGCAGGTATAAATGCGAATAGGGCTGTCTGAGTACGCATGGAGGTGTGTCTAATCCATACCTCCATATGCTCGTGAATTTGGTCCACAGCACCTGTCCCCGAAAGTTAACAGCCTAAATGCTAGAGATGACATAATGAGTGAAGAAGGGAGGAGACAGAGTGAGGAAGTGCAGCCTTCACACAGCAGCACAATAGTGTGATCATTCAATTTAGGCATATGCATCTTGTGGTGGTTCTCTTTAGTTTTTGTGGCTGTAGTTGGTCAGGGAGCAGAGGAGGATTGAAGGAGGCACTGATCCTTTAACATTTAATAGCAAGTCCTGCATTTTCAGATGTTTCAGTTAAAATAATCACGCTATGGGGCTTTATCTGCTGCAGGGACTGGGACTGTGAGCCTCTGGACATGGAAAATCCACCCAAGGACGGGGTGCTGGGGAGGTTTCAGCAAACCAAGGCATTCACAAGTCCTGCTGGTTAGCCTGGCACTGGCCAGCACAACTCCAAATGCGTTCAGGACATCCAGGGGAGATTTCTGTTCAACATCTCTACGACAAAGCTACACTTGTGGGATTCCCACGGAAGTCCAAAGATAAATTAAAACTGCCTCCCTCTGGCTGAGCACTGGAAGCAGACCTTGTACCTGTGAGGTGAAATCAAATCCATGAAAACAACATAAACAGTGGGGGACTTTGCGCATTAGCTGATGGCTTTGTTTATGATCTCTCACAGACCAGAAATACCAGATTGTTGGTTCTCTAGCACACAATTTCACTGCAGAGTAGCAGTCATTTTCTCATTGTAACTCTGGCAAACCAAGGATCAGCTCATGCCATTGGTCTCATGTCTTAACTGAACACCAACAAATAGACAGCTGGAATTAATCCAGCTCACATGGGGTTAATATTATTAAAACAGGTATTAGAGAGATAAAAAAATGGGCTTAATGTTTAGACTTTATGGAATACTAATATATTGCTGTGTGCACTAATCTCAGGTATAACAACTCTATCCCTTTTGTAAGATAACACCTGAGCATTTGTACTGTAAGCCTCTGTAACTATCTAAATCACCAAACAGAAGAAAAGCATGAACCAGTGTGAATTACTAGTCTCCAACAGAAGCACTAAGTCTTCCCCATCAAAGAAGGCCCATCGACACCAAACAAACTATTGTGGAACATCAGAGGACAAAAAACTTTGCTGATTGCTCTCCACAGTCCCAACCTTCACAGAGAGGAGATGTGCAAGAGTCCAGGACTCGAAGCAGGAGAGAAGAAGGATTAAAAAGCTCCAACAAGGAGGAACTGTATCTTTATGTTGCTTGAACTCTGAGGGGCAAGGATTACTAAACATAAACAAAAGATCCACAGTGGTTAGCCTGACTTAGCCCTAGAGGACATATAGGGTATGTTCACACTGGAGCCTTAGGTCAACTTAAGGACAGTTAAGTCGACCTATAGACCACTGAGTCCACACTGGGCACTTATTAAGTCGACTTAAGCACTTCCTTAAGTTGACTTAATAACACCACCTCTGAAGGTCGGCTTAACTCTTAATTCGACTTTACTAAGTCGACTTAAGCCAGTGTGGATGGGGAGTGCCCTTAAAGTTGACCTAATTGGTCTCCAGGCCCTGGTGCAATGTGAGACAGCTATCCACAATGCACCACTCCTCCGTTGACCTAGCACCTGCCAGTGTGGACGCTGGCAGTCGACTGGAGTGTTCTGTGTGGACTCTCTAAGGCTATGTCTACACTGAGAAATTTAGGTCGACTTTACCAAGTCAACTTTACTAAGTCAACTTTATTAAGTTGACTTAGAGAGTCCACACAGGACTCTTATGTCGACTTAAACCTGGCCTTACTAAGTGGACTTAGAGAGTCTACACTAGACTCTCTAAGTCAACTAGTTAGGTCCAGGGGGAGGCAAGGCTTCTTTGGAGCCTCAGCTCCCCAGGCTAGGAGGGCTTGTGCTTGGGACTGGCTCTCCCCAGGACAAGCCCCTAGCGGCTTCCTGGGGAGAAGGGAGCAGGGACTCCCTTAAGAAGTCGACTTAAGCATTATAGTCGACTTAAAATCAGGTCTTATTAAGTCGACTTTAAATTTCCTTAAGTCGACTTAAGCAGCAGCTTAAGTCGACTTAAGGAAACTCCAGTGTGGATGCAGAGTAAATTAAGTCGACTTAAGCCTGCTTAAGTCAATCTAATTTACTAGTGTAAGTGCACCCTAAGGCGACTTAACAGAGCCTCCAGTGTAGATGTACCCATAGAGTTTTGCTTATTACTGAAGCTTCTATCACCTTTTGAAAATTAAAACTGCAGCTCATTTGTTGTGCATATTTACCTGCTTTACCCTTGTAAATAACTCTCCTGAGTTAATAAGCCTTCAGATGTTTTTATTATAGGATTGGCTACATTGTAAGTTCTAAGATGCAACTGAGCTGAGGTAAGTGATTGGGCCTTTGGAACTGGGACCAATCTGAATAGTGTTGCATTTTTGGTGGAAGGAATCATCTATCACAAACCAAGCTTACTCAGATGGCAAGATAGATCCAAGTACCGATGGAGGCTGTCTGTGGCTCCGTGTTAAGGCTGTTATAGTGCTTGAGGAGTTTACACTTGATATTTGGTTGGTGAAATCTAAGTATAGAACTCACAACCAATTTGGGGGTTGTGTCCTGTTTCATAACAGTCTGTCCTGAGGAAGATACCCATGATCTTGAGCCACTTGATAGCTTGACACTCATATGTACAAAGTGGAAGGTGAAACTAAAGAACATGTCCTTTGCTCATCCATCAGGTGACTAGATACTTACCCTCACACAAAGAAAAGCTCTACGTGTTCTTTAATAACACCTGCAATTTGAGCCTCTATGTCCTGGTGATGACAATACATACAAAAAGCCAATAATATTTAAACTAATGTACTGTACTACAGAAAATTGGTTAATCATCAAGCACTGGCTCTTTAACTAATTATCCATGACTATTTGCAGCCCAATGGCATTTGTCCATTTGTCCATCATTAAATGGGTTTTATAAATCATTCTTTAATATTTAGAACAGTCCCCTCTAGACCAGCTTTCATAGATGAAACAAAAAGTATTTGTTAGAACAAATTCCAAAGGGATAGCCGTGTTAGTCCAGGTCAGCCAAACAAACAGGTTCCCCATCTTCAAATTGTCTGACGAAGTGTGATTTTCTCCCACGAAAGCGATAAATAAATTTCTTAGTCTTCAAAAGTGCCACAGGACTCTTTGTTTGTTTTTAGAACAAAAAATGTCATCTCCAATTTTAACTTTTTTGACTAACAGAAAAGTAATAGCTGTGCACATAGTATCAGACAACTGTGTTGTCACCCTGCTGACACTATCACAAAGCAGAATAAATATAAAAAATGGTTAACACTAAAAATATCAGTATTAATAATTATAAAAATACTCTCCACTTGGATGTTACCATGTTGAATAAACCATATTTAGTGCCATGACATCATCTACATTAACCCTGAGAGAATGTTTAAATATGCTGTATGTCGCCATACAGAGAATCATGACAAAGAGAAAGAACCGTCCCATGATTCCCAGCACTACTTATATGATCTGTGTTTCTCTTCCCGCAGCCAAGATGCAAAACATCTGAATTTACCACATCAGTGGTTCTCAACCTATATTGTGTGAGCCACTAATTACTAATGAGACTATCTCATGTACCATATTCCCTCCATTCCCAATCAACTAGTGTTCCTTTCCTTCTGTTTGTAATCACACAATCTCCGTGTCACAGCTACAACAAACTAAACACCTGGAAAACATTAGAGACATATTTAATGGATCTGTAACTTCTTTTAAAGGAGTTTAGAAGGTGCTATCCCACAGCATTAGCGCCATGTAATCACACCACTTTGCAGTTCACCAGCTAGTCATCCAGGAACCATAGTTTGAGACCCACTGAATGGGTCACATACAGTAAAACCTCAGAGTTACGAACTCCGGAGTTACGAATGGACTAATCAGCCACAGAGTCCAAAAAAGTAAATACAGTATAATACTGTGCTAAATGTGAACTATGAAAAAAATAAAAGGAAAGCAGCATTTTTCTTCTGAATAGTAAAGTTTCAAAGCCATATTACAGTCAACAGTCAGTTATGAACTTTTTTTAATACAACCATAATATTTTTCTCAGCATTATAAACATTTCAGAGTTACAAACAACCTCCATTCCCAATATGTCTGTAACGCTGAGGTTCTACTAAGTGCTTTTTTTGCGGGGGGAAAAAAGGACCGGTACTCAGCCAGGGACCTGGGGCCACCAGCAGCGGCAGCAGGAGCTGGGGCCTCACCACTGTGAAAAAATGATGTGGGTACTCAGTACCCCTGGGTACCATCACAAAAAAATACTGGTTCTACTGTATTCAAAGAGGCATGTCTACACTTACTAAAATTAGTTCGAATTAGTTAGTTAGAACTAACTAATTCGAACTAATTTTAGTTAGTTCGAATTAGCTTAATTCGAATTAGCATGGCCACACTGGAATGTTAGTTTGAACTAAGCAAGCACTTGCTTAGTTCGAATTAGCGATCCTCATTCATTTCAATGGCCAGTTAGTTCGAACTAAGAAATTAGTTCGAATTAACATGGCCACATTGGTTCATTCGAACTAGTTAGTTCGAATGAACCCCTTAATTCGAATACCCTATTCGAACTTATTAGTTTGAATTAAGGAAGCCCTTAATTCGAACTAACTAAAGCCTAGTGTAGCCATGGCTTTAGTTAACTCGAATTAAGCCTCCTTAATTCGAACTAACTTGCCAGTGTAGACATAGCCCAAGATTTCAGAAGAAGGCAAACCCAGCCTGACCTCATAATGTACCCAACCAATAGTGCAATGCAGTATATGGTAGCTATTTTCTTCCTGGCCTTGCAGATGATCACCCGGAAGTATGTGATTCGTGTTTATGAAGCAAGAGATCACCTGTATTTTAGCCTGAATACCTATAAAGATGACTAATGATCATACAATTATCCAGCCCTTTCTAAATTCCAGACACAGAAATTGACTTAATATGTTCAAGCAGCAGAGAATGCCACACACTGACTCTATGCTTCATAATATGGGAATATTTACTTTTGTTCCTTCTAATTTCGCTGCCCTAAATAGACACTTCAGCCCACATCCTCAGCTACTATGAATAGTCACAGTTCTGTTGAAATCAATGGAGCTGCATTTATTTACAGCTACTTTGGAAGGACCATCTTTGTTGACATTATGTTGCATATTATGTGAGAGATCCTAGGAGATCAGATTATTAATATGGTTCTGCAGCCAACTCTATGAAACCAGTCTCCAAATCGGAAAAATCCAATGCTAACCTATATTGAAGAGGTCCATATTTGACCCAATTCCCTCTCACATACACATAAAATAAAATAAAATAAAAAAGAATTCTGGGTTTAGCAATGGTTATTTCTTTAACACATTTGCACAATGATTATTGAAAAGCTCAAGTGTGGCTGCAAACCACATGGACCACTTGTAGTCTGTTAACTTTAATAGTTAAGTAACCCTGGCATTATTTTCCCTTATCAAAGGATATTGGGCCCAATTCTGATCTCACACGAGTTTCACACTAGTGTAAACTCTGTTGATTTCAGTTGAATTATTCCAGATTTAGGTACCAGTGTGTGGACAAAATTAGACCCTGTCTTTCCAAAATGAACATAACTATTAGATTACTAAAATACTTTTATTTATTTCTAACTAGTTAACTCACAAATAAATCAAGATACTAGTTAGAACAGCTTTGCTAGGGATTCTTTTCTTCAGATTGTCCTAATGGGATCAGGTACTTATATTGGCACACAAGCCAAGCCTGGCATTTTCTTTTATAAAGGCACGTGTGATTAATGGATATTTTCAATGATGCAAGTGAATTTGGGATGAATTCCCTGCACTGCTTCATCTGTGAATAAAGATAATTATGATACTGTTCAGTGACTGAAATATTTTGTTAGTGTGGCAAGTCTTTTTCGGAATATCCCTCTCCCATCCCTGTATGCACAATATATTATATATCCTCACTCACTATAAACATATACTTATAGGATATACATATAGAATATATAATCTAATGCAGTCATCAATTGATTGAACTGAGCATGCACAGTAAAAAATAAGGCATTTTAATACCATATCACTGGCAGTGATGGCAATTGTCTCAGATACGTATAATCTTGTGTTTTGTAGCTTATTGCTTGATGGACAATCAGAGGGAATGTGTTCACTGAAAACAAGTGAAGTAAAATAATGACCAAAGATCTTGTGATATAGCCACTGGAACCCCTAAAATGAAGAAAGTCACCAACCACAGATCAAAACAGAGACAAAATGGGAGGTATCAACAGCCCAGAGAAAGTAATTCTTGACTATGGGAAGAACGTTGTGCCAGTTTTTCAAATGAAATCATAAATAAGATTAAATCTTGCATATTCCATAGGCAGGGATAGTATTTACAGGATAACTTTAAACAACATGGCCTCTTACCATTTTTCAATTCATAAACTTTTTTCTCTCCGCTGAAGCAAAATCTTGGTTTGCATCAAAATACTTTTGGTCAGATATTCTGGATGTGCCCCAATTAACTAAATGTGCAAAATCAAGTCCAATTTAATTCCTGGATGTCCAGAAGGGACCACTATGGCCATCTAATCTGATTTTCCCCATAACACAGGCCATAGAAGTTGACCTAGTGATTCCTGTTCACATTAATAATAGTTCACTTTCATTTGTTATTATTTTGCCTAAAAGCATGATTGCAAACCTCTCCTTAAGACAATAGCTAGTGCGAGGTAGCTCATGGCCAATTTTCCTCAAGAATGGAGAAAGCATGACCATAGTGAGGAGGCTGCTGATGGTCTGTTTGCTCATGTAGACTCACGACTCCAATTTGTGCTCCTCCCCTGTGCACTGCTGCTCAGCAGAGACACTCACTCTCCCCAAAATAAACATCCCACTCTATACATTTTCATCCTTCACATGCCAGCTTCTCGGGCATACTCCAGCATGTGCTCTCTCTTGGAGACACATAGCTCCTTCCACTGCAAAGCATATATATCCCTTATGAGAAGCACATACTGTTGTACTGTTTAGTTATTTGGGATTGAGGGAGGCAAACAGTTTTCATAGGGGTTTGCCCAAGACTGACAGGAAAGTCTACAAACACCATCACCTTCTGCTCGAAAAGCAACATGTGTTTCTTTGAACTTGTCTTCTCTAACCTAAACACACAGCAATGTGTGTCTAAATTCCAAAATTGATCAGGCACACATTTCTCCCCCTGGAGAGAGGATGAGAGAACAAACAAGTGACAGATGTTGATACATTGCTTAATGCATATTAGTAGACTCGCAGATGCTATGGCAATAAGAACCGTACTAGATTCTATATAGAAAGGAATAGAATAACACTTTTACATCCCAATATCTAATCAATCCAATCCACTCCAGACTCTGCTCTGTGAGATATCCAGCTCTCTTTTGCACTCCTCTCCCTCCATGAGAAACTTGGACTTCATTTTTGTTACCCATACTCCATAATATACCTAGTCCAGTGCCAGAGTAAAGCTCTGGCCTACTAGGCACAGATTTCAGCCACAAAATTTGAAGTACCCTAAAAACTGGTAAGAAAAGCAGAAGAAAAGGAAAGTAGGAGGAAGATGTTTTCCCAGCACAGCAGCACATGAATTTTAAAATAATTTAAGAAAATCTGCTGCATGAGGCACTCAGTGTTTTGAGGTTTTAGGGGGAGTGAGGGAGGGTGTTAAACCATCTGGGAACTTACAGGAACTCTTCAGGACTTGAAGCTAGTCATTGCCTAAGAGAAGCCAAAATTTCCCTATTAACCCACCCTTAGGAAAGCTTCAAGAAAGCTGACAATGGTCACATGCGTGTGTTGCTATGCAACACATTAACGTTCCTAAGTGGCAGCCATCTTGGATTTGATAATTTTTTACACTGAGTGTTGAGAAGCTTAAAATAGTTTTTGTCCAATGTGAGCTATGGAGCTAATGCATTACATTGAATGTACTAAGTATAATCCCCCAAAATTAATATCTGTCATCCTGGGCCAGGGCTTTCAAAAAGAAGAGAGCAGAAAGAAGACTTAAAACTAGAATAAGAATCATTAAAAGCATTGTTCCCATTTCACAACTAAGGTAAAATATGACTAAAGGACAAAAATTGAAGACTAAGAGTGACATCAAACTCCGTCAAGGACAGGACATAGCTAGATTGACTAGGAGTGAACTGAGCTCCAGAAGTTCTGGAGTACAGTGAGGACAAACGTCAAACAAAGCATGATCCTCCTGTACCAGAGGATGAAGTTCTAACCTCTATCAATACAACAAATAACACCCTGCTGTATCCTAGAGAATCTCTGCTTTCACCTGCCATGGTTGCTGATAATATACATGAACTGTTTGCTCATGAAACTCCCTACTCAGTCCAAGGTAACACTTTTGCAATGGTCACCTTTAAAATCTTTACCAACCCTTGCATGAGCCATTTACTACAATTGGGAGGTAACTTGGTGAAATGTTGTCTGAGCTGTTGCTGCATATTTTCCCGTGGTCAGGATTTATATGTTGTGGGTTTTTTTGTTTGTTTTTTTGGGTTTTTTTGATCATCCATTCACTGTTGGGAAATGCTTACAAAATGTTTAGAAAAAATATGAAAGAAATAAATGATCTGTTTCCTTTCCCAGGCAGTAGAGTGAAGGAGGATTATCGATGGAATATCCAAAGTAACTTAAAGTTATGTGTAAATGGAAGGGGACCTGGGGGGCAGAAGCCACAACCTTCAGGGTGGACCTAGAAATTCAGAAGACCTTCATCTAATCCCTCAATATATCTGCTCCCATGCCTTTTATAAACCACTCTCCCAGCATGCACAGATCCCATTCCTATGTGAGACATGGGGTAGCCTTTTCCATCTGATACCTCCAAGGAAGAATTGAATTAGGTGTGGCTTTCCATGGCTTAATCCAGTGTTAAAGAAGTTCTGGCTTGTCCCAGTGCAGAAAATGGTTCGATCTTTTTCCTCATCAACTCCATAAAAAGACGAAGGGGTAGTTATGCTTGTCTGATCCTTCCCATCTGTCCCCCATAAAGATAAAGCCTTAGTTTCCAGTCAAGCCCACCACACACAACACCCTCCCCCATGAAGGCAGATTCTTGTGGCCTAATCATGTCCTTCCTCAATGGAAAGGGAAAGTAGAAAAACTATCTGTTGTAGCCTGAACCTCTTTACTCATACTCCTCTCCCAGTAATGAAACTTTTTTCAATCTAGATTTATAAGACTCATTTCCAGTTAATAGATAATAAGGATAAGGTAGGGGGAAGTTGGAGGAGGGTATTTGATTTTAAGATGGGTTTCTCTTAGACACCATCAGAGGAAAGCATAGAGCTGACAAATAACAGCGAGCCCAATATCTGCTGCTACAGCACAGCAGAGACTGAACTCATTTTATTAGATGTATGGTATTCTGAAGGCCCTTAGGAAGTCTGATGAAAAGTTTATTGCTGCCAGTTTTGTACCATAATAGCTATTTGTTTGTAGTACTTCCAAAGCATGTATTGCAATATGACTAGATAGATAGATAGATAGATAGATAGATAGATAGATAGATAGATAGATAGATAGATAGATAGATAGATAGATAGATGCCCATTACTGCAAATCTTGTCTCGCAACAGCAGTCCTATTGATTTAAATGGGATTTAACCAAAAAGTGTGAAAAATTGGCCCCTCCAACAGCATTAGCTTTATTGTCCAAGTAATATGCTAAATAATAATTTCACAGGAGGAATAAATCCAAGCAGTGATGTGAGCATGCACAATAATGACAATTTTATCGGGTGCACAATTTTTCTTCAACTTTCTTCTTGATTCCCTCCCTCTCTCCTCCAAGAATTATGAGATGTCAGGCTGGAAATGTACAGAATGTACTTAACAAAAGAGTGAATTGTCATTAAAATATCATTGAATTTATTAATAACTCAGACCATAGTAGGAAAAATGGGAAGTCATGCATAAGTTCTGGAAATAGGAGGTGCAGAGGTGCTGCCACATCTCCTGAACTGAAGTGATTTCCATTATATACAGGGCTTACAGTTTGGTTCATTGGCTCCCAGCAACGCACTATACACATTATTCAAGCACCCCTGAGGTTCCATGTTACAAAAAATTGCTTGAATCAATAAGATTTCCAGATTCTTTAATTAACAAATCTTTCACTGTAATTGTTCACAGTTTTAGTGTAAGTGTCCAAGGATACACAATTCTACCTGTATGAATAACTAGAATATCAGGAAAATTTTCTGATGTTTTGGAGGAGCAGCTACTCATTAGACTGCATTATTTTAGCTCACAGAATTACAAAAGCAATTTTTAAAATCATAAATCAAGTATACAGGTTGTCTGCAAATAGAGCAAGGTGATGAAACAGAACCTATAGATTTTCAGTATATAATTACAGCCATACACTTGCTCTGATAAATGCAGCTATTAGATTTTGCTCTAGTAGTGACATCTTCCACGGGTAACTTAAGCACTATTATACATGGGGAGGCAATGGAAGGAATGTAGGCGATTTGCTGAATATTCCTACCTAGAATATTGTGAAGTAATCTCCCTGTGGTCAGTTCCTTCCTATAAAATTTCCAGTTAAAGAATCAGAATGAAATATATAAACGTTTTAAGTGTTAAAGATTTAAGTGCCTTAATCCACTCCCACCTCAGTCAAAAATTCACATTGCATCGTCTGCGATCTTGGATGAGCCTCTTTTATCTCCTGTTGGTACAGTCAAGACAAAGTTAAGGTGGAGGCGAACAGAGAGACCTCCCCAGACATTTCTAGGGTAACTATCCAGTCCTGATCTCGCTGAAATAATTTGAGTTTGCCTTCAACGCCAGCAGAATCAGACCCTAAATTTTTCTGAGCGTTACCCTGAAATACATAAGAGAAACAATAAGGAGTCTAAAGAGAAACAATGGAAAAGTTCATTTGTTTTAGTTGACATCAGCTGTTGGAATCCCCAATCGCCGAGTGTGAAAGATTAGTAGGTAGCGTTGAGCAGAGACAGAACTATACCGTGCATAGTGGGAACACTCCCACCCTCTCGCACCTCTGGTGGAAATGTTTGTGGATATATTTTTAAGGAGGTTAACCTAACATTTTTTCTGTTCTTAGTGGCCAGGATTTGTGTCTGACTTCTCAGGGTCACAACAGAACGATCAAGGCACCTCGAACTCCAGGCGGCTGTGTGCGGTGAACTTGGCGAAGATGAAGAAACGGGTTCGCAGAACTTTCCCCTGGAATTGAAATGGGGGGGTTGGAATTTACAGGGGGTGTGTGAGGGTATAACTTTGTCACTAGCTGACAACTGGGGGGGGGTGTTGGGAAATTCAGGAGGTTAGGGCGTGTTAGGGAAATCCACATGCCGGGGTTATATAAACTGTAAGAATGAATCTCTGCGAACATGGATGTTTTAGGGTGGGCAGAACCAATCAGACAGGCATAGGGGGTTTTTGTTTGTTTTGGTTTGGGTGTTTTTCCCCCTCCAGCGTTTCAAATGTTTCCAGATTAAACCACCGCTGTAATGCCTGAACTGCCTTGGGTTACATGCTAGGGAGTACACACAATCAATACAGTGCAATATCTGTTTAACTAGGCAGGCAGGAGGTGGGGATGCTCATGGCCTGGGCACGCTAGAACAGTATAGTCTGGGGCCGAAGAGTTATGAGCTATTCGATTTCATTTGTATCTGAGATCGGCAGCTATTCCCACCCTTATGTTCCAGTCTGTAACTCCTGGAGTCTCTGTCTTGAACTCCAGTCTCCCCTTGATCAAACTCAGGCAACCCCACGGGGTCACATGGGGCAGAACTGGGAACATGGATGTTTAGTCTTATCCACTATGTAGCGGCTGAAACTCCTACTGCATGAAGGTGGAGTTGGAATGAAAGTCGGAATGCTCTGAATGACTTGATCGATCTATTTGTCATTTTGGGGCTCTCCTGGTTCTTTCCAATTCACTCTGCATTCCTGTGGGTGTCTCTGGACAGCAGGAAGCGTCAATTTTGACTTATCGCCGTTTGATGCTTGTCTCTGTTATTGACATATCAAACACAAAAGAGCAGAAAGTGATAGCTATGATTTCAGGATCGTCCCTAGAATTTGTGCAAAACTGGGGAATAATTACAGCTAGATGTGAAGCGAGAAAATGTGACGTGTGTGTGTGTGTGTGTGTGTGTGTGTGTGTGTGTGTGTGTGTGTGAAGTAACGCATGGAAATATAATAAAACCTGAGAAAGTTACACAGGCGAGAACGACATTATATAGATTTTAAAACTGCTCAGCGATTTCAGAATTTGGTCTGGTACCGTGAACATCAAATCTAACATCAAAATGATTTGTGATCGCACTTCCATGCCTCCGTACCACATCCTCCCAATTTTTCCGGCTGAGACTTCTGCCTATTTGCCGATATGGCCTATCTGCTTTGATCTTGATCAAGAGTTTTAAACACCGAAGTCACAACTGTGAAGTCACAATTCGAATCAATATATTTGCTAGGTTAAAAACGTGCTGCCTCGGTTTGCGTTTCTCAGCTTCCTCTCTCTTATACTAAATCTAGATGCCTTTCTTTAAAGCAAATGTTCATTATCCAGGGTTTGGTTTGGTTTCTCCCCGTTTTTTAGTCTCCTTGCTAATCCGACTCGGTTTCACAATAAAAAAGGTGTAGACCCGAGTCAAATGAAAACCGTTGACCCTTTAACAAAAGTAGGATTGATCATGCTGAAATCTGGGATTTTGCAGGCTGCTCACTCAGCACCACACGTAAAATCAGGTGTGATCCCCAGAACAGCAGGTTCAGTGAGTCTTCCGCACACGTGTGACAATGTCAGGAGCTCTCTGACGCTGGTTTCTCTCCCTGTTTCTCGTGTATTTCCCCACACGGAGAGGCACAGAAAGGCGCAGCCCCCTGTTCGATGTAACATACACACCAGTGAGATCGTGACCTGGGTTTGCCATTCCTGCCACTGGGGCCGGAACGAAGTAACCTGAAACACCTGCTCACAAACAAAACTTTCCCCTGTCAAGCAAGAGATTTGCTCCAAAGCCTTAGAAATAAATACCCCACGACCAACGTGCGGACTGCAGAAACACAGCTAGATTTGCGGCGGCCAGGGCTAGAAACATCCCCCGACAAGCAAGCAACACACTGTCAGGAGCCCTTTACCTGTCCCAGCGCCGGCGGAATGAATGAACATAGCCCAGGAGAAGAAATTACCTTAAACCTCCGAACAAAACCCCATCCCTGGAACAGGTTAACAAGTTCCAGCAGCTGAGAGCGCTTCCGATTTGGATTCAAACTAGTATTGATCTCCTAAAGAGCAGGAGCCCTGAGGAGGTTCCTTCAGCCAGCCCCCCCACCCCCAGCCCTTTGGCAGGTGCGGGGACAGACAGGTTCCCTGGGGCGGAGTTAGCTGTTTCTGCCTTGGAAGCAAATTGCTGAGAGGAGCGGATCGGAGGAGCTGGCTCCCACCCTCGCAGGTGGAAGGGGAGGTGGCTTTAGCGGAGGGCTGAGAAGGCCCGGACGCCCCACGAGGGAGCAAAGTGAAATTAACGCTCCTCAAGGAGCAGTGGCTTCAAAGGCAGCTGCATCTCCAGCCCACTTCTGTTCTCCTGCACCTAAGCTGGCCCGCTGCACAGGGTCGTCTGCTTACCTTGTGTCAGATCAGCTGCAAGTTTTATCCCCTGGGTGGGCCTGACTGGACACGCTTACATGCGGAAAGGGCTCACACCTCTTTCAGCAGCGCAACTCCCCCCCCCCCCCCCCGCACACACTTCCCTCTCTAGCAACTTGGGCGGGGGAACAGGGGAAACCGGATTTTGAGAACAGCCCGATCTCACTTTTTAAAAGATCACTTTTAGTACAGCGGAGCGCGGTGCCCATGTGCACAGGAAAGGGGGAAAAAATCAGCCTGACAAACGCCTGCATTTTCTATGGAAGCCGCTTGGAGGTTCATTAATATCATTAGCATTTAACCCACTCCCTGCCCAGCGCCGGGCTGACGTCACGCCCCTCCAGGAGTTGGGGGGAAAAGCAAGAAGAAGCTAAGTGGGAAAGGGGCGTCCTATTCCCCTCCCTACGGCTGCCTGTCAGAGCTTCTCGGGGGATATTATAGGGGCTTCAGCCTGGAGCTCAAAGGACAAAGTCATCCAGTGTAATGAACTTCTGGGAACCTTTCCCTTTTTGTGCCATTCAATTGCTGAGAGCCAGAGACTGCCTCCTCTGACGCCCCCCCCCCCCCCCATTATTTTTCAGGCTCTGATCTCTCCTGGCTGCACCGGTCACAGAATCCAGCTCGCAGACCTTACCTTCTCCTGCCTTTGTTGTGGTGATCATTTTCTCCTGGGACGAGCTAAACGGCTGTTCTCGGCTCCGGAAAGGATTTTTCTTGCAGGACCCACCAACACCCCCCAACTTGTCTCTGGCTCAAGGCACGTTCCCCAGAGGCTGGGAAGAAACGCGAGGATGTGGGGGTTTCCAGCGTGCCAGCGGTTCTGACGTCTTGGGACCTGTACCTGGAAGAGCAAACCAAGCACGGGGAGAATAGAAATAGACTTTGGCCAGAGTTAGCGCTTTCCCAAGGGATTGAAGCATGAGCAAGCCGGCAGGATCAACAAGTGGGTAATACGCGGTGCAGGTTTTACCAGCCTTTTTAGGACTGGCCCAGCCTGGGTGTTTTGCAAAAGCGAGCCTCTTTCCATCTGTTGTGGCAGTTAATTCGCGTTCAGGGCCCAGATGGAGGTTGGGGAGATCGGGACATAAAACGCTGGTTTGTCATTTTGATCGCACGGCTCGCATTAAATCTCGCTCCGCTTTTGCTCCGGAGCCGGTTCGAAAGGCAGTCGGACGCGCAGCGAGTGTGCGTTCCAGGCCACCTGCGGGCGCGCCTCGGTGTGTAGGGCTGCCTGAGCGGGGCTGGGGGGGCTCGAGTTTCTAAAAGAGCTGAAACGTGCTGCTTCCCCGGGCAGTGGGCGCAGCCTGCCGCCTTTCAAAACTCAGCTCCTTACGTGCCACACAATCGCGTAATCAACTCGGCTGAAAGAGGATTTGAATGCAACGCTCTGCACACCATCTCCAGGCATGGCAAATAATCCTGCCGAGGGGAAAGCAGCAACAACTTGAAAGTCACATTTTCCTTAATCCTAAATCCGTGTTCCTCGTAGCTGGGGAATTTAAAGTCTGATTAACCGCGCCAGCAAAGCGCGGCTCAATCGGTGTAATCCCAAATGGCACTTGGGGAGTTTGTAACATGGCTGGGGTCGGTAACAAAAGGGGGGAAATGCACAAGCCAGTGTAAGGCCCGACAAGTGTCTGATCGGACGGTCCTGCAACTGGTGCAGGGCAGGGCTGGAGTGGTGCAGAGTGATTTGAATGTGAGGCTGCAAGTGGGTGCGCACGTGGGTTCGTGGCAATATGCACCGAAGTGGCCCACAGAGGTGTGCCGGTATCTTTCCCCCTCTACCTTGGAGGGGGGATCGGTCTAGGAAACAGCGGCAGTTCTTGCGGGACGCCCGGCCTGTCTTGTTCCGAGTTCTGCCGTTGTCGCTTCCGTTCATATTGTTTTGAATTTAGGGGAAGGTAGTTTCTGTCTGTGGCTTGCGTGAGGTATTTTCCTACAGCCCCCCCTCTCCCCCCAGGCCACTTGATTCGTCAGTAACAAAACACGAGCGCAAAAATGAAGATGTAAGAGGACTTGATCTTGCATTTCTGGCGCAGCCCAAACTCCCGCGGAAGTCCTCAGCAAAGGACGAGGGAGTAAAAGCAGCGATTTAAATAATCTCCTGGCCTATTTCTTTCAAGATAAAGATCAAATATAGCGGGGCGCGGTGGGGCGCAGGAAAAAAACCCAGAGAGAACTGGCCCCTAAATATGGTTGAGGTTCTCAAGGAGGCATTCTGGGCATGAGAAAATCCAGAGCCTCAGGTCTGGGCCGATCCCCCCTGTCGTTTTGTTCTGCCGCCGGGAAATCAATAGCGCTCTGACTTCCAGCTCCCCTGTTCCCTGGAGCCCATTCGGATTTAGGGCTGAGTTTTCCTCCCCCGAGAGCCGCACCGATTGCCTTTGCAATAGATTTGTGACCAGATGCACACGCCTTTCCCGAAGTGTGGCTGGCAGAGGAAGGCTCCCCTTTCGGATCTGGAGAGGAGGACAGAAAAAACTGCATTTAATGTAAACCCAGGGCCACGCCGCTCTAACTGTAACCTTCAGCGCTGTAACGTCGCACGGAAAAGGGCTGAATTGTTCTATGGACACCCTGGGTGCTGGTGAAAACAGGTGCACCCCATGGGCTCAAGAAACCAACCCTAATATTATAAGCGGTGTGTTTAAAGGGCGGACACAGGGTTCCCTGGCACTCTCTTCTCATTTATAAGCCTAGGTTTCAGCCAAGGGTCCCCGGGAGAAGTTATAATTAAGAGAGAGGTCTAAGGGAAAGCTGCCAAATGTTCCCGAAAAGATCATTGGAGTGACCGCGCTGATATAGTCACTAGAGAAAGGGCTGTGTCTTTCCGCAGGGGCAGACAGAATAACGGGGGGGCTGCACCAGGGATATTTACGGTGGCTTTTCTCCTTGGCCTGGGTGCACTTTCCCTCCCGAGAGTGTATGGTTATGTCAGACCTGATCTCCGCCTGGGTGGCAATGAGACCCCAGCCGGTCCTCCCTCAAACCCAGACTAACTTCTTTCAACAGCCTCTGATGGTAATTACAGTAATCGAAGCTGCCAGATATCTTTAAGCAATTATGATGACACACAACAAGCCGCGAAGGACCCCTGGCGAGGGATGGTTCCCGGCTCAACAAAATTCAATTTTCTTAACGTTGGACTTCTCTGCTTCTCAAACGGGAGCGCTTTTAACCGGGGTTAGCCAGTCATCTCATGACCCCGTGTCAAGCTAACATTTCTCGCCCGCTTTTTCCTCCCCTTTCTTTCCTAGTTTCTTCTGCCCAAGAATTTTCTCACGACAAAAGCCACGTCTACCGGGGCGCCCTCGATAGCCCGCTGGGCAGCGGAATGTCTGCAAAAGTGAACGGATGAGACTGAGCCGGGTAGGGAGAGGAGGAATGTTCGGTTAGTGGAGGACGGGATAAATAAAGGTGTTGGTCTTTGGAAGAGCCAGCAGACTCCCGGTTTGTCCTGCTGACCTAGACTGCCACGGCTCCCCTTCGGAATTCAGCGACGAGCCGTGACTTTCTATAAATGCCGCTGCGATCTGCGCCGCCCTCCTGCTTTTAAATTCCGGGGGGGGGGGGGGGATCTGAATCCGGCATTATTTTACTAGCTCCAGAGGGTGTCGAATATTATTTTCTCACCTCTGGAGCTGGGGAAAGAAAACAGGAAAAGTTAACCGCCAAGCAGGTGAATTATTTTGCACACTAAATAGAAGTCTCCCTCTGAATTTATACAGATTCCAATGCACTGTTTTCAAAACCAAATAACTTTTGAAAGAAAGAAAGAAAGAAAGAAAGAAAGAAAGAAAGAAAGAAAGAAAGAAAGAAAGAAAGAAAGAAAGAAAGAAAGAAAGAAAGAAAGAAAGGAAAAGGCCACTCTTTAATTTTACTGCTTCGGAGGCAGGTTTCAAAAGTCCCTTTTTGGGGTCGAAAATAAAGCTCGGGTTTATCCGTCGCGGGAACCTACAATTTCTCTGCAACTTCGGCTAGGGACAGAGGCCGGGCTTGGCGGAGCTAAACCCCAGCGGCAAAGCGCCTGTGAACTCTGCCTTCGGTTTGGTGGTGACACCCCGCACAAGGGGATGGCCCAGTGGCTGTTCGCTGTCTTTTCTTCGCCCTCCTCCCTTTCCTTTTGGGGGTGGGTCGGTGTGGAAAGTCTGCCCGCGGAGGCTGAAGCCGAAGGGGTGGGGGAGTCGAGTGCTCTCCGCGGTTGGCATTGTGTGATATCCGAATTCCCATGCTACTCTTTTTGACGGGTCACTGGTGGCCCAATAGGCAGGTGGCAAGGAGGGCTTGTAATTACACAGTCCTAGAAATCACTTCTTGTCCCCGACCCCTCCTCGCCATCTCCTACCTGCAGATCCAGAGCCGTGATTTGCGTTACAGGCTTTGGGGGGCGGCTCTCCTAGCCGGACTTGTTATTAATTGCCTAAAAGTTTTCTCTTCCTTAACCCCTCCGCCCTCCCTCCTCGCCCCTCCCTTCCCCAGTCCCTACCTAATCCCCATTCCTCTAGCCGGGTTGTGTATAGCAGCTGTCGAGTTTCATTTAGGGGAGAAGCTGGCAGCTTGTGCTGATTGGAAGCAGTCAAACGAGTTTCAATAGGGAAAATCATTAAGTTAACACTTTATCTAATGTCCCTATTATCTGCCAGGAGGCATTGTTTTAGAGCCTCCGGATAGAGCTGTCTGAAAGCATCTCGGGCTCCCAAATTCTCCAGGGAGCAGAAAAGGCTTCTCTGAATCCCGCTTCCAACCCCCTCCCCCACCCTTTCCCCCCTAACCCCCACCACACTTAAGACACTCTTACTGAGCTAATTCAAAGCAAAGAAAATCGCTGTAAACCAAAGCGGCCGGGTTTTTCATGCCCAGGGTTTGTGAGGGGCTTCAGCTGGAGTTACTTTTGGGGCAAAGGAGACAGTGTGAACCGATGCTAACGAGGGGGAGAAAAGAAAAGAAAAGAAAAGAAAAGAAAAGAAAAGAAAAGAAAAGAAAAGAAAAGAGGGGGTTGTGGTTATGTTAATTCAAATCGGGTTTATAATCTCTATGCATTTTATGTTGGTTTCGTAATTACAGTAAAAGTGGCTGAAAAGTAAACTTAATTCAAATTGTGTGAACTTCATGATAGATAGATAGATAGATAGATAGATAGATAGATAGATAGATAGATAGATAGATAGATAGATAGATAGATAGATAGATAGATAGATAGATAGATAGATAGATAGATAGATAGATAGATAGATAGATAGATACTAACAAAGCGGACATTTCAAACATGTTTGGCAGTACATAAATTGCTCTTTTCTCAAAGCTGAGGCAGAAAGTTTTGCTTAAATTTTAGAGCAATTGAAACACACTCGGGTTTCCGGAGGGAACAAGCTGGTTTTGCGCCTTGATTCACTCCAGACACACAGGACGTAGTTTCCCCGGTTTGAAAGCACCACCGAGCCAGCAAAAACTTTTCTCTCCTAGCACGCAGGAAGGTTCGTGGCTGATCTTCCATTCCAAACTGGGTCTTGGCGATTAGAGAAGATCCAAATAAATGTAGCGGTGCGTGAATAATTCTCATTGTAGAAACCTGACACTGGCTCAAGGAAAAGAAGGTTGGCTATAAAATCACTTCATTATTTGCTTTTACCGCAGCTCTGGTGCTAATCCCTTCAGAGGTCAGCTTGCTTAGCGCTTTCTCTCTTCTTCTCCCTCCCTCCCCCTTCCTTCGCCTCTGCTTTTTCAGGTCGTATTTTAGACATCCCCTGTAAAGTATGTGGAGACCGCAGCTCCGGGAAGCACTATGGAGTTTACGCCTGCGATGGATGCTCGGGGTTTTTCAAAAGGAGCATCAGGAGGAACAGGACCTACGTCTGCAAATCTGGAAATCAGGTATTAGTTACAGCCCCGGCTCCTTTCCCTTCCCCTGCCTACGAGTTAGCGCTATCGCCTCCGCCGCGCAGAATATCGATCAAAATCCCGCCCTAGCTTGGTAAATTCTGGAGGTGAGGGGAAGGTATTTGTTTGGGAGAGATTTAAGCATCTGAGGGCGCTTGCTGGGATATTTACATTTTAACAGTGCGTGTAAGGCAAGCTCTTAGACTAGAATAGGATTCCGCTTTCTGGGGGATTTAAACAGCAAATCAAAAATCAAATCTCATGCTCCAAGACGAAGCGGCCGCCTGCCGTGGCCAGGAAGGAACGCCGAGCCATGGCTTAGGACACATCGTGCAGGAGCTTGGCCGGATGCTCTGGCCTCTGATTGCCTTCGAAGCGATTTGCGTTGGAGGGCGGGTTTCAGGCCCCACACTTCAGACCTTTCCTCTTAAAGCAAGAGGAGCCCCGAACTAGAGTCACCCCCAATGTGCCGGTTAACTCACTGAACAGCAGCACCAGGCTGGGCTCCAGGGCCGAGCCCCCAGTCTGTGGAAGTACAGGTGGATAGAGACCCCACGGAGAGTGACACATCCGGAGAACAAATCAATTGACTTTAGCTCCAGCGACACGAACTGTCTGTCGCTGCAGGTTCCATTTCTCCTGGCTCCCTCCCCGCCTACTCCTACCCACGCTGTGTGCTTCTACCCAGGGTGATTAGGCGGAGAAAAAAGCAGAGACTCGCAAACTTCGCTATTATGACATATCCACATCGGAGAACAACCCCCCCCCCGTTTCTGATCTCTCCCCCCCGCCCCCCCCCCCCCCCCCCCCCCACCCAGTTAAAATAAAAGTGCAGCTCTGGGGCGGGAGGCGAGAGCTGATGAGCTACAGCTAAGCCAATACCATAGCTACAGGGAAGATCTCTACAAGCAAAAGTTCACCCTCTCCCCAAATCCATCTCTTGAAACTTTCTGAACAAGCTAGAGATTCTTTTCCGGGTCACTATGACCCTCCCATGGCCGCTCCCAGCAACCAGCTAATAAATACCTGGGAGAATGAAAGAGACAAGGGGGTGAGGCCCTATCTGTCACTGGACTAGCTTCTGCCAGCGAAAGAGACTAACTTAGGTTGGCTGGTGTCTCTCACCAAGAGGGCTTGGTCAATGACCGCCCCTTGCCTCACTAACATCCTGGGCCAACAGTCACAGCAACACCGTGTTTCTATCCTAAAGGCAATCCTAGACGATTTAAGGGCCAGGTCAAATGCTTGGGCCACGAACAGAGCACGGAGCGGTGGCCACCCGACGGCATTTTCTCTCCTACCTGAAGGGTTAGCGCAGAAGAAGGAATCGGGTTTCCCCCAATCCGGAGTGTTTGAGCTGTTGGCTCACGGGGCACCGGGCTCCTTGTCTCTGCGTGTTCACATGCCGATCCCGTGGGCCTGACTCGGGCGAGCCCCCCGGTGTCGCTGGGTGTGTGCCCGCGCCGGGACAGCAGCGAATCCATCGGTGCCCGAGTCCAACATGGAACCGAAATGTTCGGGCTCTAGGGCACCCACAGGGCGTGGGGTAGCCTCCACTCGCCCTCACCCCCGGAAAGATCGGTTAGTACTCGCACTAACATGGGGGGCCAGTGAAAGCGAAGGGGCTGGCCCGTCACAAGCCGGGTGGCAAAGCGCAGACTGAAGCGAATTGATCAGATTTGTGCTTCCACACGATGTGCGGGGGATGTAACTGGGGTTTCTTCCGGAGCAGCTACAAATCGCTTTTACTCAGAGCAATCCTGCCGAAGGCTCCCTCTGCCTCTGGTCCTTCGGTTGTCTCGGAAGGCGATTTAACTGGGCGGCTCTTTGGTTTGCACTTGTAAACCAGCTGGGGCAGAGAGGGATCTAGCCGGGCCCGCACCGGGGTGCAGAAGTCTGGCTGCAGTGGGGCTGGACCCCGGGAAGGGGTGGGAGCAAGTTTCACTTCGCAGCCTGACAGCGGGATCCAAGGCGAGGTTCCACCGCCCGAGGAGGGACTTGCCTCCGGGGGGGCGTCGGTGGGGCCAGCTGGTTCCCAGCTCAGCTCAGCCAGCAAGGCCGATCTGCGGAGAGCTACAGCGAAATGGTTCTCCGAGGTTCGCGCCAACTCGCTTTTAGGGTTTTCCACCCTCCGCCGCCTTCCCCGGGAGGGGCTTCCCCACTGGGAGGGCTCACAGTGCCGAGTGCTTAGGTAGCCACCAAAGGATGAAGGGCTGGCTGGGCAACGGGCCCTGATCCTTTGCTTACAGAAGTAAAGTTGTCTGGGCTCAGTAAATCTGGCCGATGCTACAGTATACTATAACCCTCCCCCCCCGGTACACGCACGCACACACACACACACACACGCACAGATATACACACACACACACAGATACACACACACACAGATACACACACGCACACAGATACACACACACAGATACACACACACATACACACACGCGCACACACATATACACACACGCGCACACTAGAGATACAGAGTGAGAGAGAGAGAGCAATTCTGATCTCTGTCACCAATATGCACATTTATTCACCTCCCCACCCCAATTTTGTCCCATTTTCTTAAGGCCTCCATGACCCCAACCTCAGCACCGGCTGGAGCCCTCCTTTGTGGCTCGAAGACCCGCCCCACCCGCCACTGCTCTTCCGTCAGGTGCAGGCCAGCCTGGGGAGCTCTGGTTTTCCGGGGAGCAGAGACAGCTTAGCGGGTGGGGAGCTGTCTAAGGTGCTGAAACAGATTTGTCCCCAACCACTTGCCCAGTTATCTCTTAGGGGCCAAATCCTGTCCGCCTTACTGACTCCAGTAACCCCGCTGGGCCACATTCTGATCTTACGTACACCGGTGAAAATTCATTTGGAGTCACTCCGGTTTTTCCACGTTTGTGGCTGAGACCAAATTCTGATTTACTGATTTCCCCTGGGCTGCTCCCAGGAGTGAGGCCAGCGGATTTAGCCCCCTCCACCTAGTTAAACCTTACCTATAACCCTGGGTATTGTTTCTCAAGGAAGGAACCCGTGTAACTAAGTCGGATCCAAGAACATGGACTCACCCTCAGAGGGAGCCCTGTCTTCAGTGTCTCACCCAGACACCTTTACACACGCTCTTATCCCCCTCCTTTGTCTCTTTCTCCAGAAGTAAATCATTTCTGCCGCGCTACAGCCCAATCGCTGAAAGAAAGGGAGCCTGCAAACCCAAATGAGCCATAGGGAAAGGGACTGACCCTCTTAGCTACCCCTGTGCCCTCCAGCTACTGACCAAGGGCTCGAGTGTGAGCTGCTTGCTCAGGGAAACTCCCATTGGACTTCCTGGGAGCTTTGCCTGAATAAGGATCGTGCAGCCGGGTGACCGAGGAAGCGGTGCACAGTGTAAATACACAGGGTCACGTGTGGCATCGGGTTAAAAGCAGAAGTCTCCATTGGCTTCAGTGTGATGTCCTGCTTGGAAAACCGACAACACTACAAATCCCTCCGATCCCAAATATTCCAGACAGGGCCCACAAGCAGAAAGGACACGGGAAGGGGGCTAAGGAAGGGGGCGGGGGAAGTGCTCCCTGTCCAGCCTGGTCCTGCTTTGAGCAGAGGGTTGGACTAGAGGACTCTTTCTGGGACTCCCTAAAGCTGTGATCGCTCAGCAAGTTTTTAGCATCTCTGCAGGGGTCTTGCCCCTTCCCCACCCCACGCCCTGCCGCCCAGCTCTTAACGAAAGGGCTTGCTCTGTTTCAGGGAGGCTGCCCGGTGGATAAGACACACAGGAACCAGTGCAGGGCTTGTCGGCTGAAGAAATGCCTGGAAGTCAACATGAACAAAGATGGTATTTGCACAACCTTTTACCCTTCTCCCTCTGAGCGAGCATGTATGAAAAATGCCTTCTAGCACCCCAGCGCCCAGACACCACAGCCCACCGTATTTCCTTCCAGCTGCCACCCATCTGTCGGCAAAATTCCGCCGCCCTGCCACTGTGCCTGATTCCTCCAAAGGACGCCTTGGTGTCGATTAGCAATTAACACCCCCCACGCTTCCCATTTCTCCGCCTGACACAAAACAACAGGGCCACAAGGGAGGAGGCGGGTGGCCTCCCCTTTCCCCCGTATGTCCTCTCCCATGCACCCAAATCGGTGTCTATTCCTTTTCATTGGAACCTTTGTTACTCGGAAAACCAGCCTCGGGCAAAGTGGTGGGGAAAAAAAGCAACTAGAACAGTTAAACAAGTGCAACGAAGCCACATATGAACGTAGCCCAGCCAAATTCCAGCCCTTGGCGCGCCTCCACCCGAGTTAGCGGAGTTGTGCCGGGGTGGATTTGACCCAGATCTGACGTTTGATCCGGATTTGGGGGCAGGTATGGGAAATGTCCCCGAGCTCTCAGTAATGCCGACCGGGTTATTCCTAGGCGGTGATCAGGTTTTAGACACAACACAGCCCCTTGCTGCGACGTCTCTCTCAGTCCCAACAAAACAAAAGAAAACAAACAAACAAGAGCGGTTCTGTGTCTGTGCAGTGACACGTGGGCGGTGGGTGAACCCTTGGTTATTGAAGGCAGTGGGACAGAATTCCCTGACTTTCCCTAGAGAAGCCAGACCCTGGCTGTTAAAATCAGCCCCACAACTAAACTGAGGGTCAGGGAAGGCCTTCAGGTGGGAGCCAGGAGGCCTGGCCCAGGTCAGCACGTGGTGAGCGCCAAGATTTCCCCGGCTGTCTTCATGAACAGCCTGTCGCGCCAAACTTCAGCGCTGTGCCGGATACAGTAGCCTGAAACACGAGGATCTTTATTTAGATGGATAAAACCAGGAGCTTCCCGAGCAAGCTTGGCTTGGAATTAATTCCGCATACTCGTGTGCAGGATTTCAGACAGATCGTGTTATTGGCACGGGAAAAACAATGGCCCCATCTTGGAAATAAAGGGTTCCTGGAGCATTTGCCACAGGCACGGTCAGAAATCTCATCAACTTGAATACTGTTCCGATCCCACGGAGCCCAATAGAGTTTATTCTGTCAGATACTTCAGCTGACTCATTAGACTGAAACCCTGATCGAGTTTGGCCTGCTTCCCCTAATAATTCTGAATTAAATGGATTTTTCTCCTCTGGCCGGTTCTAACGCCTGTCAGTTACCCTGCAAAGCAGTACTTTGCCATTGCGGACGGGGCGGGGACATATTGCCAGATGTGTTTGTTACTTCCAGGTTCCTGGAGCGGGTTGGACACACTCGAGCCAACCCCTCCCATACACCCGCCACTGTTGGTGCGAACGCACCGCTGACTCCGGATTACAAATGGGAACCTATATTCTAGGCGCTCCCTGCAGAAGCCCACCCCCCAAATTGTCGACTATTGTGGCCTAATAAAATCAGCATTAGCAACCTACTGAGCTGCTTCTCCAAATAATATGCCACAGTAACCCAGTCGCCACGCTACCCCGCACAGAACAGCACAGAAATCCCAAAGTAGCTAAAGAACATCGTGTCTATGAAATGCCCATTGCCCTACATCAATGACATTGTTGTGCTGAAGCCATGGCTACCGTGCTTATAAATGCGATCCAGGCAAACTTTCGGAGAACTGTTTTCACTGGGTTTTTGCGGGGGTGGGGGACTCTGGTAGCGTAGGCTTTTGCTGCGCGTAGTATCAGCCACGTAATATTAGCCATTGAATGCAGTCATATGGCCGGGAGGTCAGGCACTTAATTCAGCATGTATCATTAAATCACGGAGGACAATGGAGTAAAAGAAGTCAGCGAGGTCTGTTCCAAAGCCTGCTGCACTTAATGGGTGTCTTTCCACTGGGCGCAATGGGCTTTGGGCTCAGGCCGCAACTGGGTGATTTGTTCACTACATGAGACCTTTATTCCCAGCTGTGCAACATGAGAGAGGGCCAAGGACATCCACGATAAGGAAGCAAGTAGCGCTGTATTTCAGAGGCCACAAGGAGGAGAATGGAGCGACCCCTCACTTCCCCTCTGCAGCGTTACCCGCTCCGGCCTTCTTTACTGCCGTCACCCAGCTGGAACCCCACAACCTGGAGCTGGCCGCAGTCTCCGCCACCCCCGAAAGGCAGACGCTGGTGGGCCTGGCTCAGCCGACGCCAAAGGTCAGCTGCTTTCGGCAATCGAATCAGGGACCCTGCGAGCGGTCAGAGGTTGGCTGGGCAAAGTAGTGCGACGTGGGATCAGGGTTTGGGAAGGCGCTGGGTTTATTAACTGCCTCCAGAGGGCGTCAAGTTCCAAAGGGGTAGCCGTGATAGTCTAGGTCAGCCAAACAGGACTCCTTGTCTGTTTTCCAGAAGGTGTGTTTGTGTGAGATCCAGTCACCGCTATGGTAGAGTACAAATCCGGACCGGCTATTAGGAAGCCTAAAGGCCCCTGTTGATTTTAATGAGGATTTTGTTTGAGTAAGAACTCAGGAACACTTTGGTGGAGAGGAAAAGACCAATTGTCTGCAAGATGATAAATTCACACACTGTGCTTTAGATATCTGTGAACTGCTGTAGTATTTGTTCCAGAGAGGTGGCCCTGTTAGTCTAGGTCAGCATAGTATATGTATACATATGCATTATATGGAAAGACACATAAATACAGACAGGGCTGGCCCAAGGGCTTTTGACACCCTAGGCATACTATGACTTTGGCACCCTCCCTCCAAGTTTTATATGAGATAATATATTAATATTTTTTTCAAAGAGTTACAAAAATCCAGTTCTGTTTAATTTGGCACCTCCCAAAGCCTGGCACCCTAGGCAACCACCTAGTTCACCTATGGTTGGGAAGACTCTGCATACAGTGGAACAGAGCAAACAAAGAATCTTGTGTCACTTTTAATTTTAATTTAATTTAAATGTCACTGTTTATTGCATAAATAAGTTAGTCTTGAAAAGTGCCACAAGACTCCTTGTTTGTTTTGCTGGCCTAGACTAACAGGGCTACCCCTCTGGAACTTGTCAACATACAGTGGAACACTTCATAAATACTGCCACCTGCAGACTACACATCAACCTACAGGTTTCAGTCTGGACATGGTTTATTAAAATGACTCAAGACTGGAGAACCAATGACTTCCTGGACAATAAAAGGCCCAGCTCTGTAATGAATGAGCCAGCAATGCATTATAATGTATCACTGCAGCCTGTCCAAATATATATAGGTACACAAATATATTTAATCTTTTTCTTTATTTCTTGACTTTGAACTTTAATAAACAGCTTGGGAAATTGCTGTCATAAACTTGATGGATGAGGCTTATTTATTATTAAAATTAATAATGAAAACAGTTTCATACTTTCCTGTCAAAAATATTCAGAGGGCATTCACATTTAGAGTATACAACACGTTACAAAAAACCTGTTGCATTTATATTTATATAAATGTAAATTCAAAAATACTAAACCAGAAATATAGAAAGAAAATGCATTTTACTCTGTGCTTTCTGCGAAGCATTTCAGCGCACGTTTAAGTCCAACTGAAACCAATGGGATTTAAACATGACTAAGGCTAAGAACATGCTTAAATGCTTTGAGGAATAGGGCTAGGTGGCTAAATCTAGATGTGAACTAGAGGTGACAAAATAAGCTATTGATTCAAAAACACATACATCTTATCTGCTCTGAAAGCAAAGAAATCTGAATAAATTAATGAGGTAGGGAATCAAGCTACATTTTTAGTAGCTTTCTTTTACTGTTAGAATTTAATTCTACCATACTGTGATTTTAGGCTTTTATGGTCTGGTTCCTCCCCATGGATATCAAAGCAAATAGCCTGCTTTATAACAGCCAATGGAAGTTTTGCTGTTAATTTCAGTGGGTGCAGGATGGGACTGCATACTTTACCTATATACAAGAATGACTAGTGAAAGATAGGCATAGCTGGGGTGAAGAGTAAGAAGGGGGCAGAGCTCAGTAGCCAGGGGGGTCACTTCCAGTTTATTATTGTATGTGCTTAAAAGCTCATGTTTCAGCCAGCCACCTGCAAGGTCAGGAAGGGATTTCCCTGCTCCCTCCCACCCCCCATAATATTTTTTTGGCTGGTTTAGTTTTATTGCTTATTGTATTTCATTTTGTTTTATCTTCTTCCTCTGAAGCACCAGGTAGGGTCATGGCTGGGAGATGGGACATTGGATGGGGTGTGGCAAGGCTCTGAGGTGGCTCTGAGCATTCTTTCTCTTTAGGGTCTTGGGTGGCTGGTCCTTGCTCACATGCTCAGGGTCTAATGGATCACCAGATGTGGAGTTGGGAAGGAATTTTTGTAAATTGGGAAGGTTAGACCGACAGTGACTTTGGGAGTGTTGAGTTCCACAGGGGTAGCCGTGTACAGCAGAAACGAGAGTCCCATGGCACCTTAAAGACGAACAAATTTCTTTGGGCATAAGCTTTCGTGGGCTCCAACCCACTTTGTCAGATGCATCTGGAGCACAGAAGTTCGTTAGTCTTAGTCTTTAAGGTGCCACAGGACTCTCATTGATTTTTTTTTTCTTGGTGGGGGGCAGTCGTCTTCCTCTGCAACATATGTGTGGGTGGGTGACTTGCCAAGATTATCTGGGGATATCTCACTTAATATTTCTCTGCTATTGCAGGGACCACAGGTATTGGTGCCCCTCAGTCCCCTCTAGTCTCTCACTTCAGCACATAATAGTCTAGTCTTCTATGGACTGTGATACTTTGGTCTAATTTTAGTTGTTGGCTTTAGTGTATGGGTGGTGGGTGGTGATGATGGCCTGGGATGTATGAGAGATCAGACAAGGTGGTCTGATGGCCCCATCCAACCCTAAACTCTGTGGCTATCTTGCTCACTTTAAATGATTTTGCCTTATTTTACTTTTTATATTAGTATCCGCATGAAGTCAACAGTACACCTATGTATCTCTATGAAGTGGCCACTGAATCTGTTTGTGAATCTGCAGCCAGGCTTCTCTTTATGAGCATCAAATGGGCCAAGAGCGTTCCAGCCTTTTCCACTCTGTCATTACAAGATCAGGTAAGACTTACACAATTGGAAATTGTCCTTACTTTAGCAACAATACTCAACATGCTCTGTAAAATTCAGATCTAGATGTGGATTTTCACTAGTCTAAAATTCTTAAGAATTGGCCCTTGCCATTTTTGATCTGGCTCATCTCTAAAATAATATGGTTCTAACAGCAATTTTAATCTGTCTGAAATAGTTACTTGATAGCATAGATGCAACTCAGATAAGAAAGCGACCTTGATATAAGATAAATATTCTGAGAAGCAGCATGTTCCAGTGGATAAAGCACAGGACTGGCTCTGAGTCACACTGGCTTCAGTGAAGTTACTCCAGATTTACACTGATTTGACTGACAGCAGAATTCAGCCTACTCTTTTATTCTCCTAATTAAAATCTTCCTTAATTTGTCTTGTTTTCCTCTGTGACAACTTGCCTTTGCTCCAGTGATTTGTGAGTGAACCATTTAAAGCAATTTCATAATGACTTGATTTTTGATGAGCACTTGATCTATTTTATATAATGCATTAATTCTGAAAAGTAATCAGACAATAATAAAAGGGGAAAAAACTACACAAAGCCCCAGTCACAAAAATGTATCTAATATTTTGATACGAGTTTAATTTTGCAATACAATAACTGGAAAGAAAAAAGTCGTACCTTAACTATTACAAATGATTGCATTCATTGACTCTTACAACAGTCACCAAATAAAATATATTAACATACCAAAGACCAAATATTGTACGTATTGTTATATATAAATAAATGCGTATTGTGAACAGAAAAAGATGTTTAGGAAGACAATAGAGATTTCTACCTAAAAACACATCACGTAGCACAAAAAGACATTTGTTTAGAAAAACAAAGGTCCCTTTTCTAGAGACAGTCCCAGATTTTGAGAGCCCTTTTGTGAGGTTAGATATGTGAGGCCTCATTCACCTCCCCCTAGTTGAGTGGGACCTTAAAGAGGCTTTGTAGCTAGCATAAGCCAAAGGCTTAACAGCCAGCAATGAACAACCAACATCAAGATAATAGGAATGAGCCCATCTCTTCAGCTGCTGCGAACAAGCCATTCCCGTTGACTACAAATACAGTTGCTCCTGTGTAGCCAATCCAATTCCCACTGACTTCAAAGGCAGTTGGATCAGGCTTATGAAGGTGCTGCAGAATCAGACCTAGCATGTACTTTATTACACAGACGTCATGGAAAATGGTTTTCACCTTGAAAACTGCTGCCATTTCAAAGTCAACAATCTCGATCATAATGCCACGATGGCCAAATCCAGCCTGGGATCATTGACATCAACTGCAGTTGCATCCACCCAGGCCAGGGCTTAATTTGGTCTAAAATATAAAATTTACCCCCAAGATCATCCCTCCAGGGAGAATGGGGTGGAGGGAGGAAGGACACATCTTTCAAAAGAGAGGCCCATCGATACAGTAGAAATGACTGATGTATATTATGTATCACTGAACATTTCCCAAGAAGATAGGCCTGTTAAACCTCGCACAGAAATCAGTTTATCCTGTCATCTTACATGAATCAGCTAAAATACCTTACACTGGAAATTAAAGGTAAGTATTAGTGAAATGTAACACTAATTGAGTCTGTTTTACAGTTCACCCTTCTTCCCTCCAGGTTCAAGAGATGGGTCTGAATTGTGAAGTTTAGACCTGGGTCCAAATTGCTCAAAATTCCCAGAGATGTTCAGATATGGGGTTATGGTTTGAACCTTTCTCTATCATGATTCCTCAGCTTCCTCTCACATTCAGGAGAATCTCAAAGGAAAGAACTCTTGGTTTAATAGCCTTCCTCTATAGTTAGAAAATCAGACAAATGAGTCTTATGATAGTACTATTGTTCAATGTAATTTGATAATGGTACAGATATAAATGTCTGAATTTCCTATGCACGTCTTTGACATCTAGCTGAAAAGAGTCTCACATCTTTTCCTAGGATCTGCTTTTTATTTTTGGGCACCTCTAGAAAAATTAAAACACTGCAATTCGATAACAATATGCCACTCCTCTGTTTTGAAAAATATGAACCATCTGTTGTCAAAACACAAGTAATCAGTCACAGGTTACCCTTATAAAAAGTGTCTGATTCTGAAGCAAAAGTAGGTTTCTTCAGAAAGTCTGGAATTTTCTAAATCCTTTGAGAAACGAAGGCCAGTTATAAGCCTTCACTGAGGTCAGCATGAATTATTCCTACTGGGGACTTTAAAGACTTGGTCATGGAAACGAGGTGAGCCTCAGTTATTGTAAGAGAAAGTTCCTTTAATTTTTAAGATCTGACTTTACCTGCATGGTGGGAAAGGAACCATTGCTCACTGCCATTTGCATGACCAACTGACAAAAAGTTTTACAGAAGCAAATGAATGGCCAAGAATCAATCGATTTCTACCACATAAAACCCGCATATCTAAATGAAATTTCAGTTTTTTATCAGGCAATAAGCTTCACAAGGAATGGATGGATAGTAGACTTAATTGTTAGCAAATTGTATGTTCTGTTTCTCTAACCAGAAACCTGAGATGGGTGTGGCACTTCAGATAATTTCTTATCTCATATTATATTCTGAGCAGTTTTTGCTACTGTAAAAGCCAATACAATGATTAAAACCCAATTATTTATGGCTGTTTATATATATTTACATTTCAGTCAGAATTTCTTTATTAGAATTGAATAAAAGGTATGCAGACTCTGTAGATGGTACAGAAAAATAACTGTGATGTAATGGTGGTCATAGCTCTGTAATATAGTGTTGTAGCTGTGCTGGTCCCTGGATATTACAGTGACAATGATATCTTTTATTGGATCTAAAAGATATTAGCTCAGCCACCTTCTCTCTCTAACGGTTCTATAATGACGCTGGGCATATTCTCTTAATCTAATAAAAACAGTAGAGTTTAAAGAACTGCGTATTACCAATTAGAATTTTGATAATGGTCTCAATGTGTTGAATGATTTCAATACAAGTGAAATGTATCTCTTATACATTTGAATCTATGAAAAAACAGAATTCTATCAAAAGGATTTTGTCTATTTTTTCCCACCTTATAACGGGTCTTTGCTAAACTCAATAGCTCCACAATGTGACCTGCCTTTCATTGCAAAATCCATTCAGCCAAATACTTGACCAACATGTAAAAGTCTGTGTGTGTGTTATCTTGAGGCTTGGGGATGGGATCCCTCGTCTACTCCTGTAAACTGCATAGCACCAGAAGAGCATCTTTGCAACTGCTACTCTCATAGGGTGGCAGTAGCAGCCACGGACCCTAGCGTGTTGCCTCCCTTCTCTACAGGGGTTTTTCGCAATGTATCATCATAATCATAGAGTCAGTTCCTGCCCTGTTCTCAAAGCCACCTCCACCTTGCTGTGGAGAACAAAAAAGGTGTGGAGTCCTAACTGTGTGTGCTCTCTGTTGCCTGTCCCTCAAATCAGGCCCTGGAATTGATGAGGTTCAGCTAAATATAGGCTTCTCCATATCCATGCAAAGAAGGGGGGCATGAGCCAACATGCACTTTAACATAAATTGTTCTTGCAAGTCTTGTCAGTGTATATCCTAAGGAACCAAATTGGTGGCATGCCTACCAGTGTATTTCCATTTAAATCAATAGGATTGCCTCAGCGCAAACAGAAAAGCAAATTGGGCACAGAGTCTGCCATTCAGTCTGGTGAAGGAATAAAGTCTACAAAAACAAATCAGGACGGAAAGGTTATGGAGAGCAAACCATATGATCAGCTGCAATCTCTGGATCTAAATGGAAGGGGCTCCAAACTCTGCAGGTGTTTCGAAGTGTAGTTGGGTTTTGGACCTGGATGAAGAGAAACAATCCAAGATGTTTGGGCCTGGATTTGAACTTCCCCAACTTTCAGTGATGGTGTAGGGTGATGGTTTTCAACCTCTGATCCGCAGACTATATCTAAGATTTCAAAAGGGAGTCTGCACCTCCATTTGAAAATTTTTAGAGGTCTGCAAATGAAAAAAGGTTGAAAACCACTGGTTTAGAGTTCATATTTGTGTTTCACTCGAAAGTAACCAGATTTTTGTGTCCAACTTTCAAGCATTATTTTCAGCAAAAGGAAAACAAAGGCTATGTCTACACTTACTAAAATTAGTTTGAATTAGTTAGTTTGAACTAACTAATTCAAACTAGTTTTAGTTAGTTCGAATTAGCTTAATTGGAACTAGCATGGCCACACTGGAATGTTAGTTCGAACTAAGCAAGCACTTGCTTAGTTCGAATTAGCGATCCCTATTCATTTCAATGGCCAATTAGTTCGAACTAAGAAATTAGTTTGAATTAACATGGCCACATTGGTTAATTCAAACTAGTTAGTTCGAATGAACCCCTTAATTCGAATACCCTGTTCGAACTTATTAGTTCAAATTAAGGAAGCCCTTAATTCGAACTAACTAAAGCCTAGTGTAGCCATTGCTTTAGTTAGTTTGAATTAAGCCTCCTTAATTTGAAGTAACTTGCCAGTGTAGACATAGCCAAAGATTTTAAATATTGTAATGATCAATATGATGTCTTAATGAACTATCAGTTTGTTTAACCAACAAATGGGTTAAATGTAAATAAGATGATGACTGCTATTGCATGGTAGTGCTTTGAAAAGACTCTCTAGCAAGTGGTGTAAGTCCAGGCCAGCGTCTAATAATTTGCCACTCGTCATTTCACAAATCATTTATTTATAGGGTAAAGTAGTCTAATATAGTGTAGAAACAATATCACTAAAAGAACTGTTAGGCATCCATTCTGTTCTCAATACATAATGCCTATTGACACTAAGGTACTATAGACACATAGGAGGAGAACAGAGGGCTAATTGAAAAATACGAGTAGATATTTATGAAGTGTGTAAACTCTTTGGGGCAGAGACTCTCTCTCTCTCTCTCTCTCTCTCTGTGCATTTGCACAGCACCTTGCACAATGGGCCCTGCTCATGGGTGAGGACTCTAGATACTACAGTAATATGAACAGTGAATATAATAATATTTCTTCAGTGGGTATTCTTATCGATAGACCCCTTATCAAAAACATAAGGAAGAATTAAAATAGTCAGAGGGAAAAATACAAAGGCAGATATTTAAGGCAGTTTTAAAAATAAAAGACATTTACATCTTGAAAATGCTTATAAATCTATACATTACCCACCATGTTATATTGTATATCTATTGTTGACAGCTGATGCTTTTGGAAGATGCTTGGAGAGAACTGTTTGTTCTAGGAATAGCACAATGGGCCATTCCAGTTGATGCTAACACTCTACTGGCTGTATCTGGTAAGAATTGCACAATTCAATGACTTTGTTATAGAAATTACCATAAAAATACATTACTGAAAAAAGAACAACATGTAAAGAATAACAAATTCCTGCTGAACAATGGAGCATACCTGTCATTTATAAATCTATATTTAAATGCAAATAAAGTTGTTTTGTTGTATTCATGGCTGCTTGCATTGTCATTTAAATGCAAATTACTGTGTTTGTTATCATCCAAGAGAAGATTTTATATTAACTTTCACACAATATAGTCAGTTTACATGGAAATGGATATCTAAGAGTGGCAATTGAATAGATATTGATATGGAGGATTTTGTCAGAAATCAATATAAATTAATGCAAATGCCCTTAACATGAAGTACTTTTTCATATGTTTCTATTGTAGGTATGAATGGTGACAATACAGATTCTCAGAAGCTGAATAAAATTATTTCAGAAATACAGGCTTTACAGGAGGTGGTGGCTAGATTTAGACAACTTAGGCTGGATGCTACTGAATTTGCCTGTCTCAAATGCATTGTCACTTTTAAAGCCGGTAAGCAGAAATGATCTCTTGTTTTTCTGCTCTGATTCAACTGGGTCTGCCATTGAACTGGTTAGCCACTTCCAAGTCTAAAGAGACATTTTAAAACAGACGCGATTACGTCAGCTAATAGATTTTTCTGTTGCTGAATTCTGATAGGGAGTGTTACACGATAAGTATTAAAAATTGAATGATGTAAAAATAAAGGTACATTTTAGTGACAATTAATTGGCAATATCTTAAATACTTTGATCCTTTTAAGAGTCCACCTGACCAGTTACGGATCTCTTTTCCAGTACCTACACACAGTGGTTCTGAACTGAGAAGCTTTCGAAATGCAGCTGCCATTGCAGCTCTTCAAGATGAAGCTCAGCTCACTCTGAACAGTTACATCCACACCAGGTGATCACTATTTTTTTTAAATACTTTTAAAAAATACTCTGGGTGAAATCCTGACCTCAATGAAGTCAGAGGCAAATTTTCCATTGATTTAAATAAGGCCAGGATTTTAGACCTTGCTCACAGTGAACGTATACTGTAGTAGAACTCAAACGGAATGGGGGACATGAATTTATGCAGACAAGTGGGAAAATGAAAGAGAGAAAGGCGCCTTTCATGGTATGTGATACCTGAAAAGGGACATCATAAATTCAGAAAACTGGAGTTTTTGCAGATCTGTTACTGTATTAAATAATAATAAAACCACACACAGTACTTTACATTTTTAAATCTTAAACCCTTTTACTGTGTTATACCCCCTTTTTCAGATAATGAAACTGAGGCAGTGAAGTTAAATGACTTGTCCAAGACCATATTGTGAGTCATGGCAGAGACAGAAATAGAAACATCCAGATTCTGTGACTCCTAATTCAGTGCCATCTTAACCAGAATGCAGAGAATTATAGTTTATATGGAAACCTCATTTCAACCTTGTTCCGTATAAAAACCTTTATACCAGCGATAAATACTGTAGTCGCCAGCTTGTGAAATTAACAAGGGTAAAACTGGGAATGCATGAAATGTACCATGAACAAAACCACTGTCATATTATTCTCCTTATACGAACAGTGATTTTAATATAACCACAGATTAAAGCACTCTGCTAGACCGCAAGGGCCAAAGCAGCTCATTAGGCAATTGGAGACAAAGGAGAGAAAGGATATGCCTTGCATCTCATTCAACAGCAACTCCTCCAGTCATTTCAGAAGCTATGGTGTTGAGCGCTGAAATGTGTCTTGTCCAGTCCTTAGCTAGAAATCAATTGGCTGGAATGCAAGGCCTAGAGCAGGGAGTAATTTGAGCAGGGGCAAAAGGGTAGGAGAGAAGGGAGACTCCTCAGGACTCCATAGTGGATATGGAGGTACAGAGAAAAGGTCTAACCTCTAATCTGTGCATTTCAATGTACCCATTGTTTTTTGTCAGCTATCCTCATTTTTGCCTTCCAGAATGTCAGATTCTGTCAGGTGTCATAGATCAGCTGTACTTCCCTCAATATAATGAAACTGTCTCATCTTAAACTATTAATCTGAAAATGGGCAACACTTAGACTCATTGCTTTCAATCTGGGCTTCCCCTCACCTTTGGAACCTTGAATTTTAAATGTTGTCAATGAAAGTTAAATCATTAAAGCTAAGAATGTAATAAACAAACAGTTTCCTGGTTCAAGCCTCAAAGGCACTTACAGTCAATTTAATTTCATAGAGGACTCTGGATGACACTTTGAATGAAAGAATCAAACTTTATTTAAGAGAAAAATGATAAGTTAAGTAAACCGGAATACAATTACCATTTACATAGTACTCCAGTTATTCTCACATCCAAAGATGGAATGGTGTAGCCATGGATGATCAGTCCCCTGACAACCAGTTAAAGAATAGCTTTATAATCCTGCAAAATAATGGTACCGTTTTGGTGTTAATTGGCGCTCCATCCAATTTAGAAGGCTACCTCTTCTATAACTCTAACATTACATCTATCCATTAACATTAATATCCCATGCTATCAATATAAATAGTATTTTAGTAAAACATTCCAAATTTTCAAACACACTCATTAAAAACCTTTCTAAAACTAGTTATGATCAAACCATAGCCATAACACAACTCTGGGTCATGTCCATGCTAGCTTCAATTTTCCCATCTTACTATCAAGAACTTATCTCTAACTTTTACTCACCCTGACAACCTCAGTTTCCCATGCTCCTCTATAATTTAGCCTAATTAAAGACAAAGTATAATTTCAATTTATTTCTTGATCTATTTTATAGGCTACACTTTCTAATAACTTTTTCCTTCTGGCACAAAGGAACTCTGTGTAATAAAGTCGAAGCCTGTCTGCGAGGGACAGGGTTTTCTTAGGGGCCAACCCAAGACTGTGGTATGCAAAGAACTAAATCTCACTACCTTCCATTTCACATGCAAGACACATTTATTTGACCTTGCTTCCTCTAACAAACACACAGCAATGTGTGAATGTGTGTGCGTGCACGCATTTAAAAATAATATCCAAAACAAAACACTCCATTGCAAGCACTTCTCCCCTTGGCGAGAAGATGAAAAAAACAAACACATTAGTCACATTGCTTAATGCATTAGTGGAAGACACTCGGATACTATGGTGATGAGTACGGTGTAAGAACCTAGAGAGACTAAAATAAAATCCCTAGCAGAGAATGTAATTCAACAATCTGAGAGTTACATGTGTGAATCCAGATAACAATGGACTCCTAGGGAAATCCTACCTAACAGCGCCATCTACATAGGGCTCTAACTAGGCTGAAAAAGATTATTAGTTTTTTATGGATAAATGTTGGTAAATGTCAGTTTCAACACACACACATTCTCTCTCTGACACACACACACGAATGAAAAATGATTTCCATTGATCACAATCAAAATTTACAGACAGGCAAAATAAGGAAAATGCTACTTGAGAACTTACCAAAGTTTGATGTAAGGATGCTTACTTAGTATGTTGACCTCAATCCCATAATTTCATGCAACTGTGAACATTTAAATATATAAAAATAAAAATCTGCTGACAAATAAACATTAATATAATCAACTGAAATTATGGGGGGAAGGGAGGGAATTGAACTCTAGCTATAACCTATATTGAAGTTCCACCATCCTGACTGCAGTTATTTTGCTAACCTATGGACATATTTAAAAAAATACTTAAATAAATGATGTTCATTGTAAAAATACTTCAAGTCCTTTTGTTTAGTGTTCTTCACAGCAGATGTGAGAGACAGAAAAACAACCAGCCACTGTGTCCAGCACATACTAATGAGGAAAGAGTGGCCCCTGTGTGGTATGCTCCCCCAGCACCACTGACACCCTTCCTATGAATACTTTGCCATGGGAGCTCAGCGGGAGGCAGGGTTACATACCCAGCCAGTGGGAAAAGCCAGAAAGTAGTTGCTTTACACAGCATGGTCTTTGTTCCAAACTCAGCAGTTTCCTGCTGCTCAATGCTCTAGAAGTCCTCTTACTTACATCAGTTTTACACCACTATGCCTCTATTTACTTCAGCAATTTACACTGGTGTAAGAGGAGAATACAGCCTTGTGAGTTCCAACAAATGAGTTGTGCGGACAGGCATGAACTGGGGATCTACTGTCTCATGGTTCCAGGGTAACCCATGTTCCTCAGGTAAACCAAAAAGCCCAGAGCAGTGGAGCAGTATAGAGAAGCTGCCTGTCAATGGGAGTGCCAAAGCAGTGTTAGAGAGGAGTGAATAAATCTTGCAGAATGAATAAAGGCTGCATTATTTCCTCTTCTCTCTCACCCCCCTACCTGCCCGCTTTAGGAATATCACTACACCACTTCTCCGAAAAGGTGAACATTCAAATAATATTGTGGGCAATGTTTGATGAGCTAGGACCCATCATATGAGAAGATTTACTTTCTTTTGTTGAAGCAGTAACCCTGGAATGTCTTAGAGGTTCCCACTGTATTTTGATGTATTTTCATAAGAGCCTTGGAAATTTTGTCAGGGAAATCCTAGCTCCACTTACGTCAATGACAAAACTCCATTGATTTTAATGGGGTCAGGATTTCATCCTGCATTTTTATTGTGTGATGACAGAGGCCAAACTCTGTTCTCGTTCTAGTTTTACCCTAGTGCAAATCCTTTGCTCAGTGGAGTCACTCCTGATTCACATAAGTGAAACAGATGGGAGATTGGGTAGAATTAGGATTCGAAAGTTTCTGATAGTGGACCTGTTTCACCTTTAATTTACAGCAGTGCAAAATCAGGACCAATGCCTCCAAAGTCAACAGAGTTACACTGGCGAAAAAATCATCATCAGTAAGATCAGAATCAGGCCCATATGATTTTACCTTTAAAAGTTGGGAAGAATAATATGGCTAACGAGGATGGAAAATAGCCTTTTATAGTTATATATTTTCAGGGGGAATGCAGTGTCACTTCTTACCCAATTTTTTAATTAAAAATATCAATAATTAAAAGCGACATTGCAATCAAATGTCTGCTAGGTGACTAATACAGCATACTGGGTAGATTTAACTTGCAATCTAATAAGCACAGTTTATTTAACGTGGGCCAAATTCTTCTGAGTTACGCCCAATTCAAGGATATTGTTTGAGGTGCAAGTCAGGGCAGAATTTGGCCTTCTCTAATTTATTTATCTGAGAGATCAAACAAACAAAACGTGGAAACATTGACCCAAAAGCCTGCTCACCTCACTAACATGAGCATTCCCATTAAAGTCAACAAGTCTACGTATGTGAGAAAGCAAGCAGGGTTTCAGCCACAGTCAGAACCAAACCCCACAACTGGCTGATTTTTGGTTTGGTTGATGCACGTTGAGGTAAGTGATTTCGGTGTTTGGAGGAACATGTAAAACCTAAGTAACATTCCCTGTCTCTTTGTATTCTAGGTATCCCACACAACCCTGCCGTTTTGGAAAACTCTTACTGCTTTTGCCAGCTTTACGTTCAATTAGTCCATCTACAATAGAAGAAGTGTTTTTCAAAAAGACCATTGGGAATGTGCCAATCACAAGACTGCTTTCAGATATGTACAAATCCAGTGACATATAAATCCCCTTACAAATAAACAATCAGGATGGACAGTTTGTAAGAACTTTCATCTATGGAGAATAAGCCTCAACTAACAACATCTACAGGAAACGTAAGCCTGGGAATGTTTAACTTCTAAATCCATTGAGAATTTTTTAATATCCCATTAGATATGATTTTGCTGCCTTGAACACAGTGATCTAGATCATGGAGAGAATGTTTTGCTCTACAGAAAAACTGAATTGGATGGAACTTGGCTGTTTCTCCTGTTCCTACAGGGTGGTGGCAATTCGGTTGTCAGTCAGCTAAGAAAGACTGTGTTACTCTATCATTTAACTGGCAGATCTGAGATAAAAAGAAAATGAAGATACTTTAGTTTTTTCAACATCTGGAATTGGGTAACCAAACATTACATCTGTTACAATGTCATGAGATGGACTCCAGGACTGTTTTAAAAGTAGTTTCTGTTGGTGAATATGCTCTAAAAGTTATAGACACCCTCTAAAACGAGGTTACCAAAACATTGCTTCTGTTGTAATGCATCATAAAGTGGCCTTCAGAAATGACTTTAAAAATAGCTGATGCTGGCAGTGACATTTTGGATTCAGGCCTCCCTGTAAAACGAATTGGTGAACTTTGATGCGAATCTCATCAGAACTTCAGTTTGGTTAACATCTTAAAGACAGAAGAGCTTTACACACTTATACACACCCGCACCCACACATAAAGAGGAAAAAGCAAATACAAGTCAAGAAAGAAAGACTAAAACAGCAAAACCAAATAAAATGGAGATGATTGATTCAATGAGCTGATTGCTGTCCCGTTGGCACAGTGCTGAAACCAAAGGCAATGGTGGCCAAACCCTTTGTCAATGAGATGTGCAGAAAGATGAAATAACTTACAAAAACAATGGAAAGAACGTATTTGTGAAGAAATAAAGATGGCCAATTGATACAATGCTAATACTCTCCGAGAATCTCCAATGCCTTTTTAGAAAACTCCGGATCCTAATGAAAGCTGTGCACGCGCGCTCTCTCTCTTTCTCTCTCTCTCTCTCTCACACACACACACGTTGTAAGCTGCTTATTTGATATGAGACGATACTTATGAAAAAATGTAGAAAAAACCTTTAAAGATAGCTGCTGTACTTTTCAAATTTTGATTTGTTATTAGGAATTAGCACTGAGAAAAATCAGCACTTGGACTATCATAGAGTGAGTAAAACTTTTCTTGTACAAAATGGATTAACTGATTTGTGAAGTTAAAAAGTTGCTCATTGTATTTACAAAGAATAAAAATATATTGAATTTAAATGAGCCTTCATTTGTTTCTCTCTCTTCTCTTCCTCAGTTCCTGGATTAGTTTCCTCCAAGTAAAGCTATTTGCTGCTTGTCAAGAACAGTAACATTCTTCAAATATACATCTGCCTAGTGTGGGGTTTCATAAACTTCTCTCTGAAACAGCTGATATGAACTCCGTTTGGAAACAAAGTATCGAACTAGATGAATTGTGGGTCTAAGCTAGCTGGGCATTTCTTATGCTCCTGTGTTAAAATGGTTGTTAATAGTTAACCAATCATGCAGCTAACAAGGTGTTACTGATGTGATGGAGGGGAACAACACTTTTTCCAGTTAAAATTACTTTTTTTTTTTTTTTTTTTTTAAAGGTGTGCAATTAAATCAACAATCCAAAGATGAGAGCATGCAGCTCCCAGAGGGAGAGAAAGAAACTGGCAGGGGGAAGAAAAGGAAGAAAGGTAGAAGTGAAAGAAAAGAACGGCATTGTGGCCATATGGTGAACAGTGAATGAAAAGAACATACATTAGAAATGTGATATGGAGGATTACATAAACAATGTCAATGAATAAAGACGATGGGTGAAAAACCTTGCAAAACACCCATTGTGTTCAGAGGGGCTAGGATTTAATCTCATATGTTTTTCCAGATGTTCAGTCTGTTAAGCTTTTTGCATGACAGCCTTTCCATGGAAGCCAAATCACAAAATATAGAAGACTAGTCCCTCTTCTGTTTGGGGATGTTGAGGCTTTCCATCCTTACAGTACTAGTTTTCTAATCACGAGGAAGACATGGAGAAGCCATCCTTCTTGGTAGGATAAAAGGATCAGAAATACTGGAATTGAACTCAATATGAATTTACAAACAAAAAGCTTTTTGAAAAGTTTGTTACGGTTGCTCTCATCAATAAACTAAACCATAAAAAATAGGAAATAAGAACTAAAAGATTAAAAGGTTGCAAAGTCAAGCCCCTCCAAGTTAGAAAATTCAAGAATGAATGTTGCCCATACAACTTTAATTCAGCTCTGTTTGAGTATGCATTATGATACATCATTTAATTACATGCAGCAGTGACTACCTGCGAAAAGTACGGCATAAAAGACTTAACCTAATGTAATGTCGGAACTCAGAGGCAGAGAGAATCCAGATCTCCAGAGTGGCATTTAAGTTCCCTAACTGTGAGACCATCCTTTTTCCTCACTGCAGTCCTGTCTCATTCACTAAACATGCCAACTTCTGCAACAAATGAGGCAAGAATCTTACACACAATCACCTTCACTACAAAATCTCAATTCATTCCGAGCACAGATTGATTTTATGCACTGAATGGACCAGTGTTCATCTGCAAAAGAGAAGATGGACTCGTATAATTAAAGTATGTACTATAATGAATACAAACGAGACAGGGGGAAGGGGGAGAAAGAAGATTGCATGGGCAACATTCATTCTGGTATTTCCTAATTTGAATATGCTTGACTTTGCAACCTTTAAATCCTTGATGTAGTATTTCCATTTTTTTTAATGGTATAGTGCATTGATCAGAACAATTGTAGCTTTGTGAATTTCCTTATTTAGGAAGAAGTTAGAGGATAAAGTTAAAAAGGACAAGTAGAAATACCCAGATGCTGGCCCAAGGCCTAACAAAATAATCCAAAACAGTAAGCCTGAGCAAATAAACGGTCAAGCTGGCAGGAGGCAGATTGCAAAAGTCAGATCTCACTGAAATTGGCAAGAAACAGGCTGAACCTGTATAAAGAGTGGAAAAGTACCTTGAGGAAGGAGGTGTTGGCTCGGCCTAACGCCAAAGAGATAAGCAGAGATGTCTTGCTCAAACTATCCCATGATGGGGATGTTTCGGCCAAACTAAGACATCTTGATATATAAAGATGTTTAGTGGTATGCAAACCAAATAAGGTAATGGATGGCATCAGGAAGGGTGCATGGACCAATCAAGGTAAATTTAGATATCAAAGAAAGTAGCTTCTGGTGCCAAAGCAGCAGAGTGAATGGTCCAAACAGGGTATAAAAGTAGGAGCCCCAAAGACCAGATTTTGTGCAGGCAAAGGGGGTGACGGAGAGTCCTGCCATCAGCTGAGCTGTTCCATGGCATTGTGAGCACGAATGCTGTAAGTATACCTGTTGATTATAGGTTGCTTTCCATTGTGCTATATTGCAATAAAGCCTAGCCTGGCACCTTCGTTTCTACAAAGATCCGTGGGCGTGCTGGTTTCTTCGATCACAAGTGTTACCTACACTGGGACACGCATGCAGCCAAATAGACACCGGTGCTGGACACAGAACACCACAGATAAGAATGGTTCTTGCCCAGCATAACACACCTCATAATTTTTCTACAAAGTCTATTTATGTGCTATTTAAATAATAAAGCAACTACACATTGGTTTATGGGGTTACGGTTTCATAGTTTAGGAGGAAAAATAGATAAGTTTTACCGCAACTTCTAAAGATATTTTTAAAGAACTGCATAATAGAAAACAGAATAGGGACTGTTGTGCACACGTCCCTTTTGTTTGCAGGTAAATAGTCAGAAAGTCATATCCCCTAATTTGTAAGAAGCATCTAAATAACATGCATGCAAAGAAGCTGCAGTCCTATCTATATCTTAGGTTCATTAACCCTTTTAGAGAAAAAAAGCAAACAATTCCCCTTGGAAAAGAAACAGAATAACTTACCAGAGTCTAAACCCAAAGGAGTACAGCAGGAGCTTATGCAAACCCAAACGGCTTTCATAACAGCTCCTCCTGGGATCTTTCTTTGCCAAAATGCTATGGTCATCTAAGGAAAATCAGTTGTGACTCACCCCAAGTATGCAAATGAACTGGAAGGAGCTGAGTGGCACAATATCTGTGTTGTTACAATGTCATGGCTCACGCAAGAGCAAAGGGCAGCTAATGTGCAGTGTGTGAGGGGAAAAAGCTTTTCCAGTGTTTTTGTTGTTTCCTAATTTCCTTTAAAAACATCAGATATAAAATACACACTGTAGATCACCACACATGCACATATATTAACTAGGATATGAAAATTGGCTCGAACTCCCCATGGCATGTTAACAAATACAGGTTCTCAAAAAGCAGAGAGACATTGACATACTGACCCTGAAAAACAAAAAATTCTGACAATTCTAACTGTTGAGTAGGACCACCACTCAGGCCTGCTCTACACTGCTGGCAAAATTTAGCAGCAGACGATGGGAGCTATGCAAGCTACACAGAGAAGTTTGCATAAGTCCTATTGACTTGGTAATTTCCCATTAGCACACCGCTTCCACTGTGCTGCACCAACAGGAAATGTGTTCCCGTCAATGCAGAGCTATGCTTTCCTTGGAGATGATTTTATTATATCAACTTCTGAAGCGATTGAGCATATCTTCACTGCCACTTAGTTGAACCGGGAGAAGGGGGAAAAATTGATCTGAAGGGGGCGGATTTGTCACAGTCCCTGTAGACATAGCCTTAGAGAGCTAGGCAACTCCTGAAGTGTCTTTTCCCCACATCTTGTGGCTATGGAGCTATTTCACAATGTATGTAATATTTCCTGCTCCCTCTACGCCATGGAAGAGGAGCAAAGGGAACAGAACAGGGCAGAAAAAAATATCTCCTATATTAATTGTGGCCTCTTGGTCTTCTGAAATAGGTTTTGCCCTCATGCTGAAAAAGTTGGGCATCGCTGGTGTCCAGTAACAAAGGCAGGACCCTCATCATCATAATCATTGTTGTGAGGGTGAATAGTGACTCTTTCCCCAAACAAGTAATTTCATGCTGTGTTTAACTGCAGATCCAGAATACATTTGACTGGGTTTGGGAATGCCCATCTCAAAGTACTTCTGAGAGGTTAAAGTATATCCAAGATCCTACAGCTAACACCAATACCAAAGGCAGCTCTTAAGTAAAACCTTCAGGGAGCCTCTTCGAGCCACCCAGTTTATTTATCTAGGCAATGTTCGAGAGTCCTCTGCAACCTAAGGATACGAGTTGATTCCACAGGGGGCAATAAATAGAAGATTATAGCTTTCTCCCTTTTACCCCACCAATTTGTCTCCCCAGTGACTATCTACATCTGACCTGGGTTGGGGATTTTATTTTTGGAGTTGTGGTGTTCTTAATCCTTTTAGAAGAAATATTTTATATTTATATTTTATTTTATTATTACACCCTAAGAGAAGCATCTCAGGCTCTCACAGATACCTTGAAGATATCATGATGACTGGTTGGCAGATACCCTGCTTTAAGGTGGATGGGCAACTGCACATGCATTTAAGGTTCAAGTTAAAAGTACTGCAACTAATTGTAAGTAATATTAAATACAAGAAACCCAAACCAGTATAATAAATGCTAGGAACTCAAGTTTTTACCTTGCTATATTGCTCATATTTTAAGACAGCCAAGGCTTCACACCTGATAAGTTTATATCTGTACTGCAATATTGAGAAAAAGTGCTTAGATAACAGAATACTCAGTGCCACATTACCAGATGTTTGCACTGTATAAGTCAGCAACTCACTTGATTTGGTTTACAAAAATATTTAAGGGACAAGTTCCATTCTCACATAAACCTGTGCAATACTATTGACAATGCAATTGGGAAGGAGAGCAGAATTCGACCCTTGCTTATTTTTGCACTCAAAACAAAGCAAATTGCTGAGATCAGGTGCAGATTATGAAGAAAGCATCTCCTACCACTCAAGGAGGACTTTGCTTTTTCACCCACCAAAGATAGCCAGAGCTTCCCCCTCCTCTGCTGGCCCCACTGCACCTCTTGGGGACCAGGAAGCTCTTGGCCAGGGAAACCCTGAATGGGAGGGCAGTGGGATCGTCACACACTGGTTGGGAGAAGTGCAAGTGGCTATGGAAGGAAGTGGCTACCTTGGGAATGATGCAGATGCAGGCAGAGGAAAACATGAGGTGGTACTGAAGGGTGCAAGAGCCAAGACAAATTAGAAGATCATTGCCCTCAGAGCTTAGTTAAACTATTGCTCAACTTAGGAGGCAAGGGGCAGATGGTTGTTGTGGATGTAATGGCACCAGTCACCTCTCTATGGCTATGTCTACACTAAAGAAAGTTAGGTCGACTTTCAGTCAACCTTAAGTCAACTTAAAGAGCCTACACTAGACTAAGTCAACTGGATAGCTGGAGGGAGAGCCAGCCTTGCAGGGTTGGCTCTCCCCAGACCAGGAAGCCACTTGTGGCTTGTCCCAAAGAGAGCCAGCTGGCTCTCCATAGGACTGAGAAGCTGCAGGCAGCTCTCCCAGCACCCTTCTGGCTGGGACAATGGGGACTTAGGGAGAAGGTAGCCCCACGGTCCCTTATCTAGACCATGCTCCAGCTAACAGAGGAAACCCTGGGGTTTCCTCTGTCAGCTGGAGCGCAGTCCAGAGAAGGGACTGCAGGACTCCATTGTCCCAGACAGAAGGGAGCCCTGGCCCCTTTCTCCCCAGGACCTGAGCAGTCCCAGGAAGAAGGGAGCCAGGAGAGCCAGCCATGGCTTCTCAGTCCCGGCAGCACCAGTCGTGGCCTTGGCAGCTCCCCAAGGAGAGAGCAGAAGGGAGTTAAAAAGAAGGGGTAGAGATTCAATTAGTTTTTCAATATTAGCATATGGGTCTCTTCACCTCCGCTCAAGCCTCCAGCCCTTTCTTGTAGGATTGACAAGCCAGAAAGGATCAATCTCATCCCAGCTTCCTTCTACAGACAAGGCAGCCAAATCCTCAATAAAAAGGAGGGAACTGAGACAATATAGAGGCTCTGCTCCAACAGTTGGCCCTGTTAACTACTAGGAGAGCACAACAAAGCTCTGCGTGCAGTGATGAGAACAAGATTCCTCAGGGGGACACGAGGTCATGCCAGGGGCTTTTAAACATTATCTATGAACAGCATTTCGGGGTGGAGCAATACTGATGCTCACTTTGAAGACAGCTGAAGTGGAACAGACTTAAGCCATTTCTGGATGCATGTTACATGTCATCATTTTACTACGCTGAGTGGAGTTCAACTGAACTCTTTCTGGATCTCAACCGACCATACTTGAAAGCAAGGTTGAACAGCCGCTGGTAATATGCAGCTAAAGCTATCAGAACAGAATCCAATGCTCTACATGTGCAAACATAGGAAAGGAAGCAATTGATTTGGAGTGTGGCAATATTCTATTGATTCATCCTCTGAAGCTATCAAGGTCTTGAGCAACATTATACAAGGGCACCGAGCATCTTGGAACAATGTGGTGGGGGACCTGAGACTAATGAAACTCGCTCCCAACAGGGGAGTCCAGAATGTAGTACTGGAATAGCCACTGGTAAGATGCCCAACTCGTACAATGCTCTATAGATGCTTGACTCTGCAGCAAGAGAACGTCCAGAAGTTTGAGTGCAAAAGGAATAGCAGCTGTGCAGATTTTTTACATTATTAAAGCCAAGACTCATTCTAGGAGCACTGTGGAATATTTGACTTTAGGGGTTAGACTTTAGATCAATACTGAATGTTTTCAACAAGGGTTGCACAGTTTGTATGTGCACAAATTGGGTTTTTCCCCGCTAAAAAAAGCTAACTATACAGTTGTTCCCATTCTCTCATTTTCTCCCCTTGCAACTGTGCAGAATATTAACTGAAGTTTATGGTGGTTCTTGGACTCATTCTTCAAACCAAAATTAACAATTCATTTACATTAAACACAAGTTATGCAACACTAAAAAGAGACAACAAAGCTGTTTTGTCACAAGAGTCACTAGTGGACAACTTAGGAAAAAAATTCACATTTATTCCTACTTTGCTGGAACCAAACACTGCCCAAGTCCAAGATGCCATGGCAGGTAAGGTATTTCAGAGCCTGCCAAAGCATCATGGGGTTTACAAACCCAAAATGATACACCAACTTGTATGATGTTCTTAACTTGATCACACTCACACACACACACACACACACACACACACACGTTCTGTTGTAAGTTTCCAAACAAGTTCCTTTTACATGAATAAGGGAACTATTTTGTCTGCATAAGTTCCAGAGGGGGAGCCAAGTCAGTCTTGTTCAGCAAAACAAAGTATCTTGTGGCACTTTTAAAGACTAAACACATTTATCACATGAGCGTTCACGGGAGAAAAATCCCACTTCACGTGTCTGACAAAGTGGGATTTTCTCCCACAAAAGCTCATACGATAAATAAAATGTCACAAGATTGTTTTTCTGCACAAATTATTTTTCATACAAGCAAGCATGCTAGTTGTACCCAACTATGAACTGGTTTCCACCTTCAGATTGATCTCATCTTCCTTTTCAAGAAAGGTCAGCAAAAGTGAAAACACCATTCCCTCCCATCCTCTTTAAGGAGTAGGTAAAATGTAGGATGTCCAGCTAGAGCAAGTGATGGATTCTGCAGTTCAGGTTGGCGTGTGTGTGACCTTTTACTCACTCTCGTACATTCTCAGCCACAACCTTGTTAGAGTGCACTACTGTAATACAAGAACTTCCAGCCTATTACTGGCCAGCAGTATTTGACACCACCAGACTATCAAATTTAAGCAGTATTAAAGCAGAGCCAACTTGCTCAGGTGGTGACTGAATGAATGAATGCATGCAAGGGAAGAAAACAGCCTCCTCCCCTACAAACCCCCATCAGAGGCAGAGCAATAAACACAAACTGGAAATGCATTTTCCCTTTTATTTCAAAACAACTTTTGACAAGTGATTTTAGTATATAAATTTCATTTTTCTTTTTACAGAATATAAAGATATTTCCCTCATTTTTTCAGTATAAAGTGTTTTACAAGCATGAAGACAATTGCAGAAGTGTCTATCTTACACATGGGCTATTTGAAAGACTGTCAGATCTCGACGCAAGATGACTCAGTTATTTTAAAAAGAAAGTCAAGTGATTTAATCAAATACAAGGGAACATGTGACACTGGAACAGTGCTAGCTGAAGTAAGGCTAACTCAGTAAACTGTTTCAGCTCATTGCAGATCAGAGTGGAAAGGACTCCACCGGTAGTGTGATGGATGCTAAATAGCTTTAATGCTTTTGTAATCATAAGTGATTCATGGAGCGATTTAGCTAAAGCAAATGAGTTTTTTACTGCCATAAAATAAATGCAAAGACTGAGCAGTGTACTGATAGTATAGTGGAGGCTGATTGTGCCAGTATCTCCCGCATGCTTAACTCGAACCACTTAAACTAAGTGTATTAATCACTAACTTTTATTTTGAGTGGGTATTTTGAGCATTCAAGCATGTCTTATTTTGGACGGTGTGTAGCTTTTGTCTATTACTTCATCTTGTAAAAACATGTGAAGACAGCGTTCATTCTGTGCTAGAGGGTGGCCAGCGACTCTAGGAAGAAAAAAACAAAAAACAGTAAAGTCAGAGGCTTAATATGCTTTGCTAAAACCCCTTGCAGCACAAGAACCTGAAGACACCTAAATCCCCAGCCCCAGATAAGAAATGCGTACATGTACAATGCAACTTGCTGTTCAAAAGCCTTCAAGTTTTTCCTCCACTTCCCCTCCTCACTTTAGGAGATTCATATTTATACCATTTAATGGAGGCACACAACAGATATTGTCTAGTGAACCCACTGTTAACACATTAGGAGGGGAATGGTTAGATTACAGCAAGGCACGTTTGTCGGCTACTTTATTAATAATCTCCACATGGCACAGTGGCTGCATACCCCAGTCAGAATGGTACTATTAACACCACCAAATCCAAAACTTCTAAACAAGGTCAGATTCTCTAGCTCAGGCAAGTCCTCAGACATAAGTTCTTGAGCCTGCCCTGATACAAAAAGGCTTTTTGGCTTGGAGTAACTTCTAGCATCTTTCTAATCCAGTAATTAGAGGGGATTAGAGTCACTGGCATAGAAACCAACATTAACAGTATGTCTACACTACAGTAGAATACCTGCAGCTGGTCCATGACAGCTGACCCAGGCTGGGTGGGGCTATAAAATTGCAGAGTAGATATTCAGGCTCAGGTTGGAATCAAGGCCCTGGGACCCAGTGAGGGAGGAGAGCCCAGGGCTTGGGCTTTAGCCCAAATGATTATAGTGCAGTACAACACCCTGAACCAGTGGTATGGTTGATGACTCCCAGCCCATGCAACTAGTCCACTGCCAAAGCTTTTGACACATTCCCTGATGGAGTCAACAACTGGGACTGAGGACACTACTGTGAAAGGTATCTAAGAATCTGTCTTGGCTTCCACCTGTGTCAGCTGACCCTGTTGAAGAGACCCATATGCTAACATTGAAAAATTAATTGAATCTCTACAAACAAAAGTAGTCATTCTAGTCTACTGAAAACTAAAAAGATTCATCCTGTGGTCAGAACATGATTTCAGGAAACAGGCTGATTCTCTTCTCTAGAAAACGAGTGAATCCTCACAATACCATTCAACTTCTTTTGGAATTGATAGAGGTTACCAAGATCTGGAATAAGGCAAGGTACCTATAACTTTTAAAAATAATTTCAATGTTTACTTTACAACTTTTTACATTTTTCAAAGTTGTACGGTTATGGGTTTAAGCATTTTCCCTCCATTTAAGTTTCTATAATTGTGGGGAATAATGGAGGGGGTGGGGGCAGATTTAATGACAATATAAGGTAGATTTTAAAATTTTTTAAAAAGTTTTATAAATGTTAGAACAAACTGTCAACATCACACGCCAAAATATGCCAAGTAAATTCCTTACATCAAACTAACAAGGCAGCATTTCTTTGCCTATCTGAATTTTGGTTATAGATAGTTTTTGGATTGGTTTGCATCAGTATGATACAGATGTTTACCAACATCTACTGCCAAAAAAAAAAAAAAAATCTAATCCCTCAATCTAAATATAACCAACCTCCTTCCTCTTTCAGCCAATGATACAGCTGCAGATATAACCTTTGCCAGGATAACTGGACTGCATGCAGCAACTTTCTGATGGAAACATAGCCCAGAAACAACGAGGGGAAAAGTGTGGAACATGGGAATTTAGAAGGGTATCTGTAGCGCCTTCTTATTGCTCAAGACCAACCTATGAAGAAACCAGAAGCCTTCGGGATGTTTCTGGAACTAGCAGTCTAGGTCAATACTCCAGAGCTTTTCAAAAGTGATGAGCCAATGTTATTTTGGTAAGGGAGCTTGGCACACATTTGGCTTTTGCTACTTCTTTTGAGGCAGAAACCCCTTGAAAGGAAAATAGTGGGCACCCTTTGGGACTAGTCTATCAACTAGAAGACAGGCTTTTCAGGTAATTTTACTTTTCCTCTACTGCAGTAGCAAGATACCGAACTCAGAAAATGCAAGGAGGAGGACTTGTATTTTATTTATCTTTGAACATGTTCTTCTGGTTAGAGCTTCTGGTGGACCTGAGTGGAAGCCAGACACCCGACACCCCCTGTACCTAGACATACTGCTGATAACCAGCATGTCTCACTGCATGCAAGCAACTTGATGTCATGTTTTGTGAAGCCAATGCCCTCAAGAACCTTCCATGTCTTGGCTCTGTTCTTTGCCAAGAGTCTCAACCAGAGTGAGCCTTCTATGTGTTAAAGTGACCGTTTGCTAAGGTGGCCAGCTAGTCTACCATCCAAAAAAAGTTACTGTCTTGACAGCTGTAGTTTTGCCATAGGCTTATCAGACAAGTCCTAGCATCAAGCCTTAGGTGCAAGGAATGTGACAATCCTGATTTTGGCAATGTCAGTCTGAGTCACCCTGCTCTTTTTATGGTGGACAGGAACTTCTTTCCACCACCTGGGCCAACAAAGAGTTAAGGTGTGACATCTCAACACCAAAATCATCAGAAATGTATCACCTGGACCAGAGACTGTTATTGCCTTTGAATTTTTGGATCGATACTAAAATAGTACAGGCTGTATAGTCCTTGTGGATGTCTGTGCTGTGCAATGATGAAACCACTCAGACCTCATGCACGTATGGCACAACTGAGCCCTGCATTGGTGTCAGAGCAAGTGCATTGTGCAAAGATGGTACCATTGATCTCAAGATCAAGTCAGTCACAAATCTGAATGGTTGGAGTAATTCAGTTAAGTCACACTGCTGTTTTTAAATTCCACACATGTGCAGACCCAGGTTTCCACTGAGCTCTGTATTCAACCCTACAGCAGTCAAAAAGCTTTGGCAGTGGTACAGCTGATGACTATCTACTGGCACCTTCACAAAGCTGACACTAACTACTCATTTAGACTTAAGTACAGAAATCTGGTTAGGAAAGCAGAGTCTCTGGGTGTTGGTGAGACACCACTGAAACACTCAGACGTTGGGAGTGTGGTGTGGCTTTAAGTACTTAACAGTAATGCAAATATTTGGATTTGCTTTATGAATAGAGGACAAAGGTCCAACTGCCAAGGTTCACCATAGTATTCTGTGTCAACTAACAGGACACTAACGAAAATAATTGTTTCAATTAAGTTCAGTTAAATTGTTAGAGGAAGTTTGATAAAACTTGAACCAACAAGGAAGTTCAGAGAAATCAGCAGTTTCATGCAGTCATGGCTGCTGTTCCAGCTGTGCTCAAGAGGCATTAAAAATTTGCTTTTATATCTTTCAAAGGAAAGGAAGCTGACTTTTGAATATTTGTTCAACAGTTTCAAAATACACTGTTAGCTATTCAAAATGGCTTTAATTTTTCCAGCATATTTATGCACACAAACAGCATACTTTACTTGTAGTTGGATTAGCCATCCTTTCCATTAGAGCTGTTACCTTTGGAAGATGCTATACATTAATGTAAAGCGAGTTCTTTTGGAGGGGGTTAGAGTGAAAAACTAGTTTTTCCAAAGTATATGTTGTACTCCATGCTCTGTTCAGAGCACACAACATATTACTTACAAACTCAGAATGCATTTCATTCAGACAGGTGACCTGCTTTGGAATTCTACTCTTCTACTTTTGTTTGTGGAACAAAACACAAGAAGTACTCTGTGCTATGAATACCTAGGAAGGCTAAAAATATTAAGCTGCAGATAAGCCACTTGCTACCTCCTTCTCAAGTCTGTTTCCTTGCCACACACTGCTAGACAGGTTGAGTTTTAAGACAAGATGCAAGGCATTTTAGTAGTAAGATACTTGTGTAGCAAAACAGTACTTGTTAAATAATGTTATCCAATGCTATGCCAAGAAAATTTTTTGTAGGGTGCCACCTCAAGAATTTATATGCTGCCTGTTTTAAGTCTAAGATATGCCATCCCAGTAATGTAGTAGTTTGGGTTATCTTTATGTCCATGAAATTGTAAAGTCCAGATTTCTGAAACATACGAAGCACCCTTTCACTGTCCAGATCTAGGGCAGCAAGCATGTGTGTTTATCCTGTCTGTCATGGAAGCAGATATAATTTTGCTTTTGAAGAATATCTTCAGTATTTACTCCCAAATGTTTCTTAATGAGGAAACAAAAAACTTGAGAAAACACTAAAATACCCTGGACATGTTATTTGATCTGGCCAAACCCAGTTTAGAATTTGAACACCTGACTCTGGCAGGCACATCTTTGACTTTGATGCTTTTAATAGCAGCATTGCCTTAGTTTCTATCCTCACGCCAAGCCACATATGAAATTTCCTAGCCTAAGTTCTGAAGCAGCATTCTCATCTGTATTTTTTTTTTGGGGGGGGGGAGGGGGGGAGAACAAACAAAACTCCCTATATTTTGCTTTGAGCACACCCAACCATTACGGCAGACTGGTTAAAGTGTTGACATTTGCACTAATCCCAAGCATTGAAAGTTTCATGCCCAAGAAGAATCAGAGGAAAAGTACATAGCAGTTTAGGTCTCAATTACATTAAATGCCAATGTAATTGCTGTTTGTTTCCCTTTTTAAAAAATGCTTATCCTTCAGAAGGATCACTTCTAGATTACCCTTTATTTTAGCCATTGCTAGTTCTGAAAACAGATGAGGTACACTTTATAGTAGTCCCACATCACTCCCACTTTTTAAAGTAAGATTTCTAAGTCACAAGGATATCAAAGCTTAGATTTATTTTAAGTAATTCTGTTTGAGTCAATATATGAAGAGAAAAAAGAAAAGTTAAGTTGGCCAGCTCTGCTTCCTGGCATAAGCTCTTAGGTTTATCTGAAAGCTAAAATAACCAATTTCAACTGGCAGTTTGAAATTGATATTTAGTTTAAAGTAATACTTGTCTCAATCAAGTGGTGTTCTTACAGCTTCAAAAGAACACATTTTACCATGAAAAAAGAAAAAACGTGCTCCATTACATGAGCTGGTAATACCTCACACATCTGCAATCCAACAAAGTGTCTGGAAGTCCATTGCAAGCTTTACTGTAGTCCAATGAAATGTACCTTTTTCTCCCCCCCCCCGAAAAAAATCATACAAGTAGAACTTTTGAATGCTGTAATTTCAGTAAGAATTTGCATAAATTAACTAAGCAAAACAGAACACTGGTCAACACAAGTGAATTATTGAGTACGTGCCGAGTATCCCACATGATATTCAAAATTGGATTTTAACATTTGTTTTCAAATTTGTGGTCTGAGCTTCAAAGCTGTTTATTATTCTAGAACCTGGTGTAGCCACCTTGTAATACTAAAAGATGAAACAGATACAAAAACGCATAGATTTGTTCACAAGCCAAGAAATAAACCCTACACTTACTTGTTTATGAATTGCTCAAGACCCTGCTTCCTTTCCTCTATAAATGAATCGTCAAATATTCCATCGTCTCCTCGGAAAGGAAGCTGACGGAGGAGAGCTTTTCCAGGTAAAGGTGGGACTACAACCTGAGAAAACAATTTTTTTCAAAAAGGTAACAGTTACAGCTTGCAAGTAGATTAACACACACCCACCCATGCAATAAGCAACATCACATTTAAGCTGTGAAAAAGTGATGTTTGCCAATAGTGAAGCAATGAAATTAACCCATCTAGAATTGTTTTTTCTGTACCTGAGCATCGTGCAGTAAGATCGTTGCATTTAAATGCAACGGAGTTGAAACATGAACCCTTTTTACAGCTTCATATTATCTTCAGTACTCCAATTGCAAAGAAAATGTACCATTTTATAATAGAATGTATGCTGGCAGAAATTTCAGGTTAGACCACTAGTTCCAAGTATTGCAGTTAAGGTAGAGAATTTAAATAATAGGTTGTGATTGTTATGCTTTAAGTAGATCTGAATATTTACTTTTAGCATTCAACTCACCTTGCTTTCTCTTTCTAGTTCACTTCTCAGCCATTCAAAATCACTGTATCTTCTTCTGACTGTAGACTCTTTCAATTTGAAAATAGGAAGATTTGTCTGTAATAAATGGGAACAGTCACTACACTTTCAGCATAGTTAGTGAAAACTGACAGTTTCTTGTTAAATTCTGAGTCATGACATCCGCAACACCCTTGCCTAAAAAAAGCAGGGGGGGAGAGGGAGAAGTCCATCTTTTGCCTCATCATTGCTCTTCCATTACCAATAAAAACAAGGTTAAAAAAAATTAGTGCACCAAGAAAAACATTTAGGTTAAAAGTGCCAGAATTCAGGTTGCTCATGTACCTGAATTTGGATGTATTGATGCAGTCTTTAGTTACATGATCCCATACTGTCCCTCATCTGCCACCTCCCACAGGACACCTCATTTCATTCACAGGATAGATAGGGTGTGCTCTGGGAAAGAATCAGTGTTGTTGTTTGTATGACCCCTGTGTTGAGGAAATTGGAAGACATGTAGAGCATGAAACAGAATTGCAGGAATAGCAAGGAGAGTCTCTTGGTTAAGGCAGTTGAATGCCACTCTGGCAAACAGTATTCTATCTGTACCTCTGTCAAAGAGCTATTGTATGATACAAGGCAAGTCACTTCAGCCAGAATTCTCACAGGTGGATTTGTTTTCCAGATTGATACCTTGGGCCACGGGACCATTATTATTTCTCTAGTCTGCAGGGGTTGGATGATGTATGGTAAATAGGATCTGGGGCCACAATGAATGATGACAATAACAATATTGAATAGCTATGCATTCAGTGGGCATAGTCAATCTCCTGTGTACTGATGAGGCAACGGCCCTGTGGAAAAAATATGACCAATTAAAGACTATCATAATGCATACAAAGTAGGGCTGCAGAGAGAAACTTAGATTTAGCATGTCCTAAAATTTGATTTCTTAAACTTAGAAACATCCGTAGCATTCCTTAAAAAAACCAAAACCATGAAGTCTTCCTGCTCTCAGTTCTAGTGTCTGGCACCACAATGGCTCTCAACAGCCAGATGCAGCCATTACAGGGAAAGTCCTACTCAGCTGCTCTGTGCTGATAGAGTGTTTGCAGACCAGTCACATGTCGGAGCAGAGACATGTTCAGTAGTGAAGATCAAACATTCAGAATCCAGCTACCAGCTTTTAACAATCTTCCAAGTAGGCATTGGCTGATGTGCCACCTTGGCTAAATTAGAGACTTAACAGGGGCATCTGACTGCAGGGCGACACCCTGCCAAACGTGAAGTCTTTTCACCAGCACCCGGAGGCTCTAGCACTTCCAAATGAAGTCAGAGCTTTGGGGGGGGGGGGGGGAAGAAGAGATGGGCGTTTCTATCTGTGCCCCCAACCTAGTTTGACATGGCTGGATGGCTTTAGTTAAAAAAAGCTTTCCAAACATATCCAGCATAAGGCAAACTCGTTCAGCAACCCTGACAGGAAAAAACTGCCAGCTCTGCCTCCATTAGGCTACAGACACTTCTTCAGAGGTAGTTTTATTGCCTCACTTATTATTAAAGACTGGTTTTGGCTGCAAATGTCACTTAGGTCAGTACAAACAGCCTGGAGAAAGAGAGAGAAGAAGGGGGAACCACATAAATAACCTGTGGTCTTTATGCTCAGTAAACCGTGAGAACCTAGCAATGGTTCTCCATTTTCAGCAATATTTCTGCATGGATGGCTCTCAGCCCACCCTCCACCCCTGCTTTCCACTGCCCCTTGGGTCGGTTGAGTGCGTCCTCACCAGGACTACTTCCACTGACCTAAAGAGTGGTGGAGAACGTCCACACTGTTAGTGGATGAATGTCAATGTATCTTATGTAGATAAGGCCTCCTAGTGTAGAGAAGGCCTAACCGAACTTTCTGTACTTGGATCACTGTAGAAATGCTAATCCTCGACATTCCTTCAGAGGCACCATTTTACAGATGAGGAAACAAAGGTGTGACATTGTCAGAGCAAGGATTAGACCTCAGGAAGAGAGCTGACTCCCACTACCACATTAAGGCCACTTGACAGAAGGCCTCACAAGCAGAAAAAGTTTGACAGTCACACTATGTACAACACTATCCAATGCAAGTTTATCTGAGCAATTTGTCAGGTAGTCTTTCCTATTGCCAGCTGTGAGCAAGGCTTGAGATACACCAAGTTCAAATAATTTATTAACCTACTTTTAGTTTGAGGTTCTGTATGTTTTTATGCTGAAAGATCACACAGCCAACATTTCCATATACAAATATTAAATTAAAGCTCTTTCCATCTCACTGAATCATACTGGCTTTTTGTCTATAAACCAAGCTCATTTTATTGCAGACAGCAATGCAGAGATACTAAGGTCACGTACACATTAGTAGATGTTGGACAGATGCACATTTGAGATTTTGTTCTCACATACACCAATCACAAGAGGCAAGTCACTCTTTTCTGACTGATGAATGG
>ML685837.1:251780-279603 GCA_007922175.1 Pelusios castaneus
GGGCAGAATGCCATGAATTTTGGTAGAAAAAAAATTAGCAAATTACAAGCCTGATTTCTACCAGTTGAGTCCAGAATACCTATTTGGTGCTGTAGACAGAGGACTCTCTGGCACCCACTGCTACTCTCTATACATCACAAGCAGAAGCTCAATATGCTCATCTAGGGGTCTGCAACCTGCAGCTGCAGGCTCCTACCCCACCACTGGGGGACCTTGTGGGCAAGCCTGCACCATGCTCTGGGCTCCCCCTGCCACTGAGGGACCCTGCAGAGAGTTTGCTCCTGGTCCCCGGCTCCTGGCTCCCCCTCCCTCCCAGACAGGGAGCCCTGTAGCAGGCACCCTGGCCCAGCTCCCAGTTCCCCCCACCAGGAGGCTGCACCCATTGTGGCTCTCAAAACACTTGGTTATTGAAGGAATCTTTAAAAATTGCTCTTATCTTTTGGGTTGCTGACCCCTGTGCTAGTCTCTCATTGGATATATAGCTCAGCCTACATAAGCAATACAAAGTTTTCAGTTTCAAAACAGTATTTTCCCCAGGAGTTGAAATTAAAAGGGTGTTTGAATTTATGGGGGCAGGAGTTGGAAAACAATCACTAGGGGGATAGGGAGTCCTCTTTGTACCAAGAGTGCAGAATTGCATTGGAGAGGCTGTTGCTGGTACACAAGTCAAGTCCCTCACCTGAATGACTTACGATCCAGGCTAGACTCAGAGCAGGATCAGACACACAGAGCACACCAGGTGCAAGAATTATCACTGAAGAAAGGAATGTGAAGGAGAACAGGAGTTGTGATGGATGAGAAGAGGGAGAGACTATTCCACACAGAAGGTGTTGGGGCATGAAAGGCAGCATAAAAGTGTTGGGGGGAAAGGATATGAGAGCATGATAACCAAGGAAGCTTGGGCTGAGCAAGGTGGTGGGAAGCAAGAGGATCTAGGTAGGGCCTGATAGGTGAGAAGTCTGTCCTTGATGTGCAAAGCAAGGGGAGAGCAGTCCAGGGATCTGAAATAGTGACACGAGTAGATTGGTGGAGGGCGAAGACAATTTTAGCAGTAAAACTTTGGCTGGGCTGAGAGGCAACATCACAGGGAGAGATGACGAAGGCATAGGACTTGGGTTTAGAGGTGATGGAAAACAGTATTCTAGGGGAGTCTGGATGTTGTGGCGTAAAAGGCAATGTGGCAGTTGCAAGCCTGGGTGGTGGGGAGCTCATGGATAGAGGGAGCTGAAGGGAATCAAGGCAGCAGAACTGCCTGATGAATCTTATTTTGTCTCCTGTTAGCCCAGGGGAGACAAAGGGTGAATTCTCTCAGGCTTTGATAGCCTCAGATGGACAGTGTTCTAGGAAGGCTGGGCATTCCAGCTGAGATACAGGGCTTGTCTACACATGACCATTTAGTTCACAGCAAGCTGAGCTGGGAGTCTTTGCCACACTAGTTTGCTGTGCTCTACCTGTCCACTTGCACCCTGCTAATATGCATTAGCAATTTAACAATCTTTGATTTAGTCCTCTGACTCTTCAGCAATCACATGACCATTGGGCCTGAAGGCTTACGGTGCCAGGCATCTGATCAACTCCAAAATTTCAGTGTTCTAGGCAAATCAGCAAAGTCTAACTTCCACCACTTCGGGGGGGTGGGGAATAAAAAAAAAAAAAAAAAAAAAAAGATCAGGCTCATGCAGTGTCTACTCAGGGATGCAAGTAGACACCTCTGGCAACCCCTGCTGCTGCCTACATAGACCACACCTTTAATTTGCTTCAGCTGTATGTCTAGCTCACCCTAATCAAGCAGTTAAATGTGACTAGTATGCTTTCTAAAGGTGTACTACACAAAGTTGTGTAGTTGGATTATCATGCCCAGCCACGAGCAACCCTACACGAGTTCTGTGCTGAGGAAACATTTGTTTTGATACTGTGTTGACAGTTGCTGGCTATACAAACTAGCCAAGTGTGGTCAAATTCTGAGGCCAACTCAGACAAAAACTTCCATTTTAGAAAGGAAATGGGCAGTTTGATAGCTACCCAAGGGGTATTTAAGGGTGAATGAGGAGTCCAGCCACTCAGGACAAGTTTAACTGCCTAGAACCGTACTAGCTCTTGTGAAACGGCTTCTATGGTCAGTGCACACAGTCAGTAGCAGCTTGTATTTGGTCCAATATAGTAAAGCAGTTTAGAATTAAGCTTTTCTGAAGTGCATGAACTTCTATACTGTGCTGCTTGCAGCCCTGTACCATCTATAGATGCTTGTGTGCATTACACTGTACACGTTCAATACAAGAAATCTGAGCTCACTGGAGGTTTGAAAGCACTTGAGTTCTCTTTCCCAGGTAACCACAACATTGTACTAATGACTAAGAGGAAAATTGCAGCTAATAAGACTCTTATTATATTAAAAGTCAGGCTTGTATTTAAGATGCTGGCTTTCTGTACAGAACGGTATTCTTATCCCCAACAGGGAATAAATTAGGTCCCCCAGAGAGCAGGATGAAGATTCCCAGAAATGAAGCACTGGATTATTTCTCTCTGATTTCACCTACTGGCTTTTTAACCAAGTTCAACCTTCCGCATTAAAATATTAAGTCTTTGTAAGTGTCTAAAGATAGAAAGGCCTTTACAATATTATTTTCTGCAGGTGAGATTTCACATTTTAGATTCCGTCCTCTCAGGTTACTTAACAAAAGGGATTAGCTGCTCTTTTATTCAATGCTAAAATCAAGCCTGTGAAAAGAGTTCCTTAAGATTTTTCATACTTCAGGGTACGGAAGTCTATAAAGTTAATCTCTAAACAACATATCAGGCTTACAGTACAATGCTGAGGTAAAAGTGCCAATTCAGCTCACTTTACCTTCCACATTTTCCCTTTTGAACTTCTGACACAACTGTGATTAAATCTGACTCATTAGTTTAACTATTTCAGCACTTGGTTTCCTGCACTTCCCAAGTTATACCAAGTCACCGGATTTCAAAATATCCTGTGAGTAACTGATGCACTTTCATGAACACTGAAACTGCATCTGCAGGTATTGGTTAAAGCTACTTCAAAGCCCTGAGAAACTTAAATACTTGCTGCATGTCTAACCTATTAATAACAACGTTATTGACAAGGATAAGCCATGGGGACCGGCCAGAGTACTACTCAGATGCTCTGTTACTGTACCTTCAATCCATGTCCTGCAAGAAGCTATAAAGAAAGGACTAGCTATGCAAGAACTCCCTTATTTCTTTCTGAAAGAAGTGGACGCACTGCCCTTGTACCTGTTTTATACAGCAGTAATACATTTCCCAGAAGTACAGCTGTTTGATACATCTGAATGGATCTGCTTCCGAGCAAAGCTATAGAGTGAAAGCTTTGTTTGACAATCCTGTTTCTCGCTTACCCTACTCATCACACTTTATGGCCCTGTTAGCCTGGCTTGTCTCCCCAGTCTAAAAAGGCTATACATGGCTCTATTCAAGAGCTGCATAGAGGTGCTCTTGAGCATCCCCAAAGTACCAGCATACATCTTATTGCAAGGGGTGAAATGGCTTCTGTATCCCTTTCAACCTCTGCTGAGGAAACAGGAAGGGCAGGCATCAGATGATCAGGCCAGGCAGCTGTTTATTGAACAGAGTCACCTACAGTAACTGGCAGCAGACAAGAGCTGTGATTCAGATGCCCCATGAAGAGAGATCCTGCTAAGACAGGGCGACGAGGCACAATCTATGGTACCAGGTTAACAATGGCAGCAAACCAGTCAAACTAAGCCTCTGCATCAGAGTCTCTAGCTAATATGAGCAGCAGGGTTAACCTTTCATTCGGTTACTCAGTATAAGAATAGCCACAGGTCATCATGACCCAGAAGACTAGGGAGAATTGTGACCAACTCCAGTGGCTATCGTTACAATCAACTATTTCCTATACACAGTGCAAGTCTGAATTTCTGTAGGAAAAATTCCCCATTTGGTGAAAGCGGACTAGCCAGCCTGTCAAATTAAGCAATGAGATTTTAAGTTAAAAAACAGAAGGAGCAGCTTTTTCCATCACTCTAAGCTAGTTCAGTAAGAGTGGCAGCTATGATTCATGTTAAAATAGGACCACACAAGATCTGAAGTGCTCCAGGGAGTTTATTCTGTTTCATAATAGAAACAAAGGTCCAAAAACCCCACCTACTTTATTTCCTCTATCTATAACTGAACCTAGAATGATCAACAATTGGGGTCCCTTTATTGTTTACAAAGGGCTAACCAATGCAGTCACCAGATGAGCTAGGCAGACCCTCTTAATCTTTCACCAGCCCCCAGCATCAGTACTGACCCCCACACCCTCCTAGAACCCAGTCACATGGGCATGCTGGGTCCATACATTCCCTGAAGTTAATTTAATAGATGTCACAACACAGACTTCGCATGGGATTCTAGATCAGTGCTCTTTACTTTAAGCATTAGAAATATACAAAAATAAACCCTACATATGTTTCCTTAACTCAGTTTATTCACCACTCTGGACTGGGGTTGTGGACTGTCCAGGACCTTCTTTTGGAGTAGATGGCCTCTCCTCAATTATGAAGCCCCTCCCTCTATCAGCATGCTTTGACCTTGAATAATCCTGCATTTTAGCCAAGCCCCCATTGCTACAAAAAGCATTGTGGCCTTTGGCCTAACTTTCCTTTGTGGTTCTGAGAGTCTTTCAAGTCCCTACACCAATTACTGATTGCTTTGTTCTGTTTCTGGCAATTTTCCACTCTCCAAACCTCAGCCCTTTACTGGCAAGCTGGAGAAAGTGGCTTCTTTCAGCTGCAGCTGAACCCCTTAATATAGCTATTAATACAGAGTATTCATTGAGGGTAACATCACTCCACCGTATCTCATCTGGGAGACACATGGTTACTGGTTTGCCAGCAATGGTGGATCCACATAAATACACAGGCACTCCACAGTATTTTTTCTTAGGAGAATTGTTATCAGCCAGAATTCATAAATTCTTCAGGCAGATTCCTCAAAAATCACAGTTCTCTAAAGGAAACTGAAGTTAGCATTGTGGGATACTAGAAGTGCAATGCAATGTGGCTTAGACGACAATATATATATGCAAATTGCCAACCCTACAAACTCAACTTGGAATCAGAGTCCAGTTGCATTCTTTCTGGGTGACCCAACAAATATTCTGCAATGTGAACTTTGAGTCAGGGAGGCAGTGACCAACTAAAATCCAGCTCACTCCTTCAGAGCAATGTTGGCTCTGCAAGGCTAACAGCAACTAAAGCAGGTGTCAATAATTAGACAGAGAGGGAGAAAAAACAAAACTATCTTTGGATACAAGTTACTTCAGCACAGAATTGCATCAAGTTATTCTGCTAAAAATTGTGACCCTCATGATCCCAAAGGACTTCAGTTTATTTCTGCTGGGTCCATCTACTTTGAAGATAGATACCCTGAGCGTATCCTAAATATGCTACAATGATCTGACTATTCTAGTGGAGGGAAAAAAAGCACTGGTTTGAAGAGGAAACCAATAATTGTAGGAATTTATATTTCAACTGATGGAACAGGTTTCATTAAGCAAACACCCCCAATAAAGTTTCAGCTTGTATCAGTATTTGGGCCTCTGGAGATCTGTTTTACAACCAGCTCCTTTTAACCTATACACCCCTCTTCTAGCACACATTGCTGGGGGAGAAGAAAATCCAAGAGTAGAGCTTGACCTGAGGGCACAAGAACTCAGCTCCCAACTGTTACCAAGAGGGAGGGAAGACCTGTGATGGGGAACATGGAGGAGGCAGCTTTGGAAACTGAGAATTTCAGGAACTTTTCTGACTGTTTTCCTACTTGCTGATCAGGTTGACAAGAACATCCACTCCTCACAGCCCTCATGAATCCCAACTCCCCCATGCCCTCTCTATCCTTCACTTCTGTGGATTCAGGTTCACCCCACCTTTGTCCCCACTAATGTACAAGAGAATAAACAAGTTAGATACTGGAAACTAACCAGACTGCTATTTCATTTTTCTATTGCATTCCCCCCTATACTGGTCATCTAGCCTGTATTTGTAGTAAGCTGTTCAGGCCAAGGACTGTTGAATTTATGTGCTGCAGTTAGACCCCTGAATGCCCAGTCCTGACTGGAGCATTTGAAATACAAATATTACATTAGACCAGTGGTTCTCAGCCAGGAATACATGTGTACCTTTGAGGTATGCAAAATAATCCAGAGGGTACATTAGCTCATCTAGTCATTTGCACAGTTTTGCAATAGGCTACATAAAGAGCTCTAGCAAAGTCAGTACAAACTAAAATTTCATATGGATGACTTGTTTGTATTGCTCCATATGCACTATACACAAATATAAGTGCAATATTTATATTCCAATCAATTTACTTTTAATTATATGGTAAAAGTGAGAATGACATTTTTCAGTTATAATGCGAGATGACACTTGCCTTTTTATGTCTGATTTTGTAAGCAAGTAGTTTAAGGGAGGTAAAACTTGGAGATACAAACTCCTGCAAGGTGTATAGTAGTCTGAAAAGGTTGAGAGCCACTGCATTAGACAAGTGCAGAATGAATAAGTCACCTACGCACAGTGGGAAAGCTATGAAATTCCAAGCCAAGCCTAAAAAGGCATAAGATAGAGCAGGTATGCTGAAATACAATGTCAGTCACAAGCATGAAGAGGGCTTACACCCCGATTGCAAGAAGTCTACACAGAGAGGTTAGGGTTATATTTGTACCACAAACAAAATCCGATGTGCGATACGGTTGAGACAGCACATCAGAACTTCAAGGGGGAATATATTTATTATAGACAAGGTATAATTTAGTCTCACTACTCAACAAGGGATTTAGATTTACTTTGTTGGATTTGCTACTGTTAGCACTTCAGGAGTCTCTCCACTCTACTGTGGATCAGCTACAACTCCCCTCTCCTTTTGTGCTGCTCTGCTCTATTCTGCTGGCTTACAGCAAAGTCAAATTTCCTTGGCAGTACATGGCAAGTAGAAGAGTAGCTGTGACTTCGTGATTGTGTTTGGTGAGCCAAGGACAGATGTGTGTACTTGGAACAATGAATTTCCTCTCTCAAAAAGGCTACATTTTAGTATGTTCTCTAAATAGCGACTTATGGCTTAGCAGAGAACTCTGCGGTGAGCTGAAACATAAAAGGGAAGTTTACAAGAAGTGGAAGCTTGGACAGATGACTAGGGAGGCATATAAAGATGTTGCTCAGGACTGCAAGGATAAAATCAGAAAGGCCAAAGGGCAATTGGAGTTGCAGCTGGCAAGGGATGTGAAGGATAACAGAAAGGGGTTCTACAAGTATGTCAGTAACAAGAAAAGGATCAGGGATGTTGTAGGTCTCTTACTGAATGGGGCAGGTATCCTCGTGGTGGATGATGTGGAAAAGGCTGAAGTACTCAATGCTTTTTTTACTTCAGTCTTCACAGGGAGGGCCAGCTCCCAGGCTACTACACTGGGTAATACAGAATGGAGGGAAGAAGAGCAGCCCTCGGTGATGGAAAGTCAGATTAGGGAACACTTAATGAAATTGGATGCGCACAAGTCCATGGGGCCGGATGAACTGCATCCGAGGGTGCTGAGGGAGTTGGCGGAAGTGATTGCAGAGCCGCTGGCCATTATCTTTGAGAACTCGTGGCAAACAGGGGAGGTCCCAGAGGACTGGAAAAAGGCAAATATAGTACCCATCTTCAAGAAGGGGAAAAAGGAGGATCCGGGGAACTACAGACCGGTCAGCCTCACCTCAATCCCTGGGAGAATCATGGAGCAGGTCCTCAAAGAATCCATCCTGAAACACTTGGAGGAAAATAGAGTGATCAGGAACAGTCAATATGGATTCACCAAGGGCAAATCATGCCTGACCAACCTGATTTCCTTCTGTGTTGAGAGGACTGGATTTGTGGATGCGGGAAGAGCTGTTGACGTGGTATACCTTGACTTTTGCAAGGCTTTTGAAACTGTTTCCCACAGCATTCTTGTCAGCAAGTTAAGGAAGTATGGGTTGGATGAGTGGACCATAAGGTGGATTGAAAACTCGCTAGATCAATGGGCTCAGCGAGTAGAAATCAATGGCTCAATGTCTAGTTGGCAACCGGTAACGAGTGGAGTGCCCCCAGGGGTCAGTCCTGGGGCCGGTTCTATTCAACATCTTCATTAATGATCTCGATGATGGGATAGATTGTGTGCTTGGTAAGTTCGTGGATGACACCAAGCTGGAGGGAATGGTAGATGCGCTGGAGGGCAAGGACAGGATCCAGAGAGACCTAGACCAATTGGAACACTGGGCCAAAAGAAACCTCATGAGGTTCAACAAGGACAAGTGCAAAGTCCTGAACTTAAGACAGAAAAATCCCATGTACTGCTACAGGCTGGAACTGATGAGCTAAGTAGCAGCACTGTAGAAAAGAACCTGGAGATTATGGTGGATGGGAAGCTGGATATGAGCCAACTGTGTGCTCTTGTTGCCAAAAAGGCCAATGGCATATTGGGCTGCATCAATAGGAGTGTTGCCAGCAGATCAAGGGATGTGATTATTCCCCTCTATTCCGCACTGGTCAGGCTGCATCTGGAATACTGTGTCCAGTTTTGGGCTCCCACTACAGAAAGGATGTGGACAAATTAGAAAGAATTCAGTGGAGGGCAACAAAAATGATTAGGGGGCTGGGGCACATGACTTACAAGGAGAGACTGAAGGAAATAGGCTTATTTAGTCTGCAGAAGAGAAGACTGAGGGGGGATTTGATAGCAACCTTCAACTACTTGAATGGGTGCTCCAAAGAGGAGGGAACTAAGCTGTTCTCAGTAGTAATAGAGGACAGAACAAGGAGCAATGGTTTCAAATTACAGCTGGAGAGGTAAAGGTTGGATATTGGGAAAAACTCTCACTAGGAAGGTGGTGAAGCATTGGAATGGGTTCCCTAGGGAGGTGGTGGAATCTCAGTCTTTGGAGATATTTAAGGTTCAGTTAGACAAAACCCTGGCTGGGATGATTTAGTGGGAGTGGTCCTGCTTTCAGCAGGGGATTGGACTAGATGACCTCATGAGGTCCCTTCCAGCCCTATGATTCCAATGGAGTGCCACAACTTCAAGTTCAGTAGGTGTTCCAGGTCTGCAGCACATCTCAGAACTGCTTCTTGATTATGACCAGACAGTGTAGGAGCCTGATTTTTCCAAGATGCAATTGGCTTGGTTAGCCCTGCGTAACAAGTATGCCCAGATGAGGATTTAAGCACTTTAAGAGTTTATTGCATTATGCAAATGAAAAACTGAATAGTGATTTTAAAAGGTTAAATTCAAATCAGTCAACTGAAATCTGGCAAACTGTTGCCCTTGAATGTGGTCTAATCTTCTTCAGGCTAAAAGAAGACAGCAAAGATTACGCATACAGCAAGTCAGAGGAGTTGAATTTAGAGAGTTAAGTCACTTAGCCTGTAAATAGAAGTTTACATCATGAAGTAAAAGTAATCAAGCTTTAGACTGTTTTTAGAAAGTATTTAAAATACAATTGATCTCAAGCAGTTTCATACCAGCCACCTGCATTCCTACTTCAAGCATTTTGAAAATGTTTATGCAAATAAGGACAGACAACATGGATAGTCAACAGAGTCCTGTGGCACTTTTAAAGACTAACAGATTTATTTATCGCATGAGCTTTCGTGGGAGAAATAAATCTGTTAGTCTTTAAAAGTGCCACAGGACTCTGTTGTCTTCCTACAATAGACTAACACGGCTAGCCCTTTGGAATTTAACATGGATAGTGTTTGGGTTACTTTACAAGGAAGAAAAACTGACGCTGACAGTCCACACGTCAATCATTCTGCATGCTATGGCCCCTCATCCTGAGAATTGCATTTTAATCAAAAAAAAAATCTGAAAATAGAACTTATCAAGAATATTGCAGTACTTGTCCTTTCCGCTCTAACAGACAGCAGCATAAAGCTACCATGTTGCCCTAGCACCTTTTTGATGCTGTCTTTTCACATAAGACATCGTAGCCTTGATAAAAACTTCCATTTCCACCAATAGTGATTGGAAAGAAAGCATTTAGTTCACTTTTGAAAGTTAATTGCACATAAGCTTGCGCCATCAAAAGCTTTTAACTCAATTAGCACTGAATGCAGACCTGTAAAAATTTGACTAAATACAGATTGCCTTCAGCAACCAAGAGTCTCCCATTATCCCTCAGTGAAATCTGCATCATACCAGTGGCGCTCTGACACACAGTAAAGGAATAACAATCAGGACTATTACCTTCTGCAAGCCAACTCCTGGAGAACTGAGGGCTCGCCCACATTGATTGGTATGGCAGACAGCTGGTGAATATTTTGACATCATTACTAGATTTTTTGAAGTAGGAAGGCTTAGCTAGAAGTTATATCAAACTTCAGAAGTCACAGTAAAAAGTTCTCCCCAGAAAAGTCTCAAGAGCAGAATGAATGTTATTCAAATCCAGGAGATTTTCCATTGGCCAAAATGTTTAAGCTTGCCCATATACTTCAGATACCACCCAAAATATGCTCCACTGGAAAAGAAGTCTTGCATCCTGATGTCAAAATACAGTTATCATGCTAAATTGCATCTAAGGGCACGCAAGACTCTTGAATTCAAGTTTTGGAACACACTTGTTCATTCTGAATTAGAATTGCATATAAACCTGTTTCACACCATCCTCTTTCCCTTTCTGCCACCCAATGGGATATAAATAGAATAGAAGTGATAAGACCAGAACATTTTTACAGTGCTGTATTTTTATTGAAAGACATTCTTGTATTGAAAGCACTCCGATCTGAAATTTAAATTTCAGATCTGGAGGTCACTTTTATAAGACTATATTCTGAGGATACCCCCACTAACACTGAATTTCATACTTCAAACTATGGCACACAGGACTTGGGTTTGAAAAACCCCCAACACCTGCTTGTCAGGATCAGTTATTTTACTCCTTAATGGCAAGTTGAAATCTTATCAGTTTCTGCAGAATTGAGCCTCACATAAAATATAAGCTACTAGTCCTCCTGCCTGCAGGGTAAGCCTTACAAATACATTTGTCTTCAAGACTGTAGATTACTTCATTTTCAGTGGCGCTGCTCAGAGCTTTAAATACCAGCAGAGCACAGTTGGACTTAGATCAGAACAGAGTACACTCAACAAGGTTAAGTATGGCCAGTTTCATTCTGTGGCTTCTGAGAAAAGCCAACACCAGTAGCAGAGCCAAGCACTGGTATATTCATAGAGGTCAGAGACATCTCAGCAAAAGAGACTAGCAGCTTTAGGGTAGTTGATATTAAGAGGATGATCATTCTCACAGGTGACTTCATTTTAAAAATCAAATATTTTCTCCCCAGAAGCCAAGGCCAAGACATGAGAGCTCACCTGGAAGGATGAAGGGACAGTCCCCGATGACGGGTCTCAATACCTTCCTCTGAACAGATGAGGACAGGTGCTGAACTCAGTAAGGCATGCTGGTGGCCCATACCCTCGCATTTTGTGCCAGCCTACAGCAAGTGGGTTTAGCTTTCTGGCAGTCTCTCGCCCCTTCCCCCCCCCCCCCAAGCCCTGTACGAGTACCAAAAATGCACAAGCTGGTCCTCCTGCTGCATTCAAGCAAGCAATTATACCACTTTTGTAGCATGGCTCTACATGATCCAAACTAACAAGTCATTCTCCATATCCAATACTCACAAATTGAAGTCTCCCCTCACAAGCTTCCTCTAGTCCACAAGAGCACCACTAGCTTCAGAAGAGAAGGCTTGAGTATCTAGATATGTATGCTACAGTTTGTCCTGTGTGTACATCAGCTCCCAGAGCTTGAAAACAGCAAGCACAGTTCTTGTCTAGCCTGGTATGTTTTGGGAGCACTGCTGTGTACAGCAGAAGCAGAGGACCAAACTGTTTCTCGGGTGTAAGTCAAATATCAAAGAGCAGAATTCAGTCCATCAACTTTACATTTGATCTTCCTTACTGACTCATTTCAAGTTTATTTTTCCTCTAAAATAGAAGACTGTCACCAGTGCATGATTAAAAGGAGGAAAATATAAAGTGAGCTAGTAAGAGCTTTCAGAAGATTCAAAAAGAATGAAAGGATACCATCACCATTAGGTCTCAATGGAGCAGCAGTTTTGCATCTTTCAGCTGTCTAAATCAAGAAGTGATTTATTCTCAGTGATCAAACAAAATTAAATGATTTTACATAGCAAGTTAGAGCACCTGGTTACGGGCTATGAACTACTACAATGTTTTATGATAGTCAGACCAGAAATTTTTATATGCCTTTACTTCATTCAAGATTAGTATTCAAACACAGGTATCTAAAATGTTTAGCTAAGTGGAATTAGGGCAACTTGCTGTAAAAAAAAGTTACTTGGCATTCATAAATGCTTTGTTGTCTTTAAAGTTTCTGAAAGATTCTTTCACATCCACACAAATCATTAGACAAACATCTCAGCCTGCCAATTGACTGACTTGAACATAAATTGCTGTTTCTGGAGTACTGATAACCCCTTTGTTATTCCATAGATATCCTGGGATTTACATAGTCACTCTATGGAATGAATTCTTTGATACTGATAAGGTGTGTTTTCACTTAGGGTGCTTGGTACAGCTGGAAAGCCACAAAGGACTTACTTCACCAGTCTGTAATCCTGGCGTCATTTTTTGCACCAACTTTATCACCAACATAGTTGAAAGCAGCCCCAGACTGCTCTAGCTTATAAACTACACATTCCAGGTTATGTTGGATAACCTCTGGTCTCTACATCATGGAGGGCACAGAGCTGGAAGTACGAGTTCTATGCCATTTGAATGTTCTCCTATGCTAAGTGACTCTCAGCCATGCAGTCAGAACTGCATTAAATTGTTGTGCGAAGAACTCCAAGACTGATAGCAATAATTACAACTCCTTGTAACCCTAACGGCCATATAGCAGAGGCACATAAAGTTACTTCTTGCAAGTATAGGGCTCTCTGATGGCACAATGGTCACTTAGTTCAGAGAAATTGCTTTGACAATTGAGAGTTGACAATATCAAGTCAAGTTTTGATAATGCAGTAAGCAGCGGGTACAAATTTGGCCTGGCACTTAAAAAAAAATCATGAAGCAATCCCAGGAAATTTAGTAAAAGTCATGGATGTTGCAATTTTTGATAAAAAGTGACAAGTCAGGCAAAGGAACCTGAGGGGGCAGCAGATGGAGAAGTAGGAGAGTGAGGCTGCCCCCACAGTCGCCCTTCAGGGCAGCCCCTATCCTATGGGGGCTGGGCCTTGCAACCTGGCACAAGTGGTTGCAGCATCACTCACTCAAAGTTGGCTCTGGGATGGCCAGGCTGAATTTGAGTGAGCGGTGCTGCCAACCCATGTGACAGGTGCCAATGTTCACAGCGGCAAGCTGGGCCCAGCCCTGTGGGTCAGGAAGAACCCTGCAAAGTAAAACAGAGTCCTGTGGCACTTTTAAAGAGTAACATTTATCGCATGAGCTTTCGTGGGAGAAAAATCCCACTTCGTCAGATGCTTTGAAGATGGGAAACTTACAGAATGGGAGGAAATTAAATGTTGGGGAGTGTATGACATAGGATCAGGTCAGGCTGTAACAGCAAATCAAAATAGGTGTTAGGATTCAAACAGCATATAGAGGAAGGTGAGGTCAAATCACCTGTTGTAATGAGAAAGACAGGGACTATGAATTTCTCTCTCATTACAACAGGTGATTTGACCTCACCTTCCTCTATGTGCTGTTCCCCAGTGTTTGAATCCTAACACCTATTTTGATTTGCTGTTACAGCCTGACCTGATGCTATGTCATACACTCCCCTGCATTTAATTTCCTCCCATTCTGTAACTTTCTCATCTTCAAAGCATCTGACGAAGTGGGATTTTCTCCCACGAAAGCTCATGCGATAAATATATCCGTTAGTCTTGAAGAGTGCCACAGGACTCTGTTGTCTTACAATAGACTAACACGGCTACCCCTTTGGAATTTGCCTGCAAAGTAAGCTTGTTAAAATCATGTTATCCTTGACATTTTTCCCCTCATGACACAGCAGCAACCCTGGCTAGGACATCTGAGATTACAAGGCTCTCGTTTTCTATTTAATGGTTCCGAGTTTTCAGAAAGACTGACAGTGCTAAAGCTCAAGCAAATGTTATTGGCAAGCCACCAAACAAGGAGGTATCTGAAATATTCTGGTACCACATGCCTACTTGCCCTAGCAAATTTAACAATGCATTACTGTCACTGAATTCTAGTGTGTTCACTCCTGCACAGAATATTAGTAGTAGAAAATTGTATCTTGCATACAAAGGCGGAGGATTTATATGACTATATTGCCTTTAAGATCTGCATTACATCTGTGTAAACCAAGTTAGTGTTCAGAATCAATATTACAACAGCACATACAGCCAGGGGACTGAAGAAGTGTAATTCAACTAAAGGTTTGGAATTCCTGGATTTTATATGAATGTGAAGACTATCTGCAATATTCTGATTTTTTTTAATGCACGTAATTTAGGTAATATCCTAAATAAAATGTCTTACACTCAAATCATTCAGAAATTAATGGGTAGGCATTTTTGGTTTCCCATTGTGACAAAGCAAACATGTACTATTTCACAAGTCTCTTCCCCTTTCAGAAACTGGAATTCTAATGATTTCTCCCAAGGTACTATCCTATAATAGTTCCAGTAGAGCACTTGCCTTTCATCTGCATGTTTCCAGCAAGCGTAGAAAGGAGTTATGAACGCAATGTAAAACTCAACTTCAGCCCTGCTGGCTGCCACCCAGGCTTGGGGGCTCCCGCTTGGGAGTCCCCCAAGCTCAGGTGACAGGCAGCTCGGCTCAAGCTGCCCATGCTTGAGGCTCCTGAGCAGGAGCCCCCCAGCACAGGCGGCTAAAGCCCAGCTGCCCTGCCACCCAGGCAGTCAGCAGGGTGGAAGCCTGGGCAGTTGGCTCCTGAGCAAGAGCCACCTGCTCGGGGCCAGGGCTCCCCAGGTCAGCAGGGCTCCAGCCACCAAGTGCCACAGGAGCGAGGCTCAACCCAGGGAACCCCTGGGCAGCCCTATGGAGGAAGGAGGGGGGGTGGAAGCAGCCCCGCTGCCAGCCCAAAGGCTGGCTGCAGCAGTGCATGGTGGGATAGGTGCCCACCATGCACTGCTCCTTGTAATGAAAACTCAAAGGAGCATGTGAACACTCCTTTTCATTACAAGGAGTGCTGTGTGATGGGGAAGTGTTATAGTTATAACGCTTGTTTGTCCCGCAACAACTTTATTGCAGGACAAGTCTGTAGTGTGTACATAGCCTAAATAAAAAGCTACAGAAGACAGAAAGGCGATAAGAAAGCCATGTAGATACAATTTTAAAAAACAGGTACCAAATTTGTTCCTCCCATGCTAAGTGATGTTTTGGAAGAGCCTATATAAAAAAAAAGGTTAAAAACCACTAAAGCATACGTTTCTGCTTTCTATTCCCTCCCCCCCCCATCCCTTCCCCCCCACACACTAAAAAGGAGGAACTTACCAAGAACTAAAGCCAACATCTTTATAGCATGGAACATTTCTTGTACAATAAGCAATATAGTAGGAAGCAAAGTTGAGCTCTTGAATTCTCTAAGCTACACACAATCTCTTGCAGAGAATGCAAGACTAGATGACACCACATGTTCACTGCGCAGACAAGAAAGAATTCAGTACCACCATTACATTATTGTATTTCATACAACAAAACCCAACCAGTATTGTGATGTGCCAACATACTTAATCCTCTGGCATAAAAATCTACCATGTAAACTTCTTGCCTAAATAATTTTCAAAAATTAAATACTGGGACCTGAATCATCTCATAATAAGCTTAGACATTACCACAGGTTGTCAATTTCCAAATAAGTTTGTTTTTTCCTTTAAAAAAAATGTATTCAACTTATTTTTCTAAAGCATAACTATCCACCCTGCTAAATGCTTGTCACTTGACAATTAAAGATTTTACCCAACATCAAGTGGTACTACTATTCAACAGGTATCTGAACACATGCAGCCCATGAAGCGTCCTGAGCCACTGATTATGCATTCACAAATTCAAAGCTGAAGTGTACAGCTAGGTGAGGACATTGCATCACCATAACCATTAAGACATGTGCTTCAAGTATATTCACAATTCTCATTTTCCTATGTGGATTTCAGAGGGGAAAAAAGATTGAAGTGCTGAAAGAATATCACACCTATGGAATTCTGCCATTTATTCACCTCCAATTTCATAGTCAGCAATTGACATTTTAAAGTGGCAATCTGAGAGAGGGTAAGATGACTATGGAGTTCTGTCTAGCTACAAAGAAGCACGAATGAGAACTTACAAGTAAAGCTGTTAGCTATCAAGTGTTTGCAAAAACAGTTCCTGTTTTTAGTTTGTAGATGCTGGGGGAATTTAGTTTGATTTGCAACACCTGAAGTTAGTATTGGCAAGTGGGGTTAGGGATCAATACATGCTGACTTTTAAGTATCTGAAGTTTAAGCTTTCTAGAAATAACTTCCAGCTGAAATTCAGTCACCAACTTTTTGGCTGGTTAAATCAGAAGCATTTTAAAACAAGAGGACAGGCTGGTGTATCTAACTTACATAGAATCAATTAGCAATATCAAACACTACCAACCAAGCTCTCAGATCAAGCATAGTTTAGGGATAATTTTATCCTTACTCTAAAACAAGCTGTAAAAACCCACAAAAAACCCTACTATACCAGGTCTTGTCTGCCGACTGGCGGTAAGGTCTCTTGTGAGAGTATGAGAAGTTAAACCATGAGCTTCCACATGATTTAAGCTTTCATTTAAAGTTTCTAATCATTGTTTGTGAAGATACTTTACATGTTTTTAAACACTCGGAAGGTTGACAATGTTATCTTCCTGGGTCTATTGCTCCCTTGCCACCATCACTGCTCACCCAAGCAGCAGCTCAATAAAATTAAAGAGCCTGGTTAGTTTCACTTCTACTAATTATAACCCCTGTGGGTAAGCAGTGAAGCCATCAAGAACAGCTTCAAGCAGCAATCTGTAGTGATTCACAAGAGGATTTCTCTCCTACCTCAGGGGAAAAAAAGGACTGTGGACGAATACAGTTGCACAGATGTATTCCTCTACCTCTCTCACATTAGACAGGAGGCTATGGAGGGGAGGGACTAGACAAGGCTCCCTTTACCACCCAGCAGCTAGAAAGGATAGAGTTCCACATGACACATACTAGCTACCCAGAAACAGTTATGAGAAACTGAGTCTAGTGACAACACCCTAGTAAAAATCCCAGCTTCTTCTCCTTTCCTCCCAAACTGGCAGAAGACTGGGTTTCAGAGAACAGTGCACCTGGGCCTGCGGGAAGGACCCATTCTACCCTTCATCCCTCAATTCCTGTGGATAAGTTTAGATGTCTTTGCAATACATCCATGTTGTGGGCAAAATTCACCTCCAATCAACCTTAACAGACAATTGGGGTAAAATCCTGGCACTGCTGATCAATCCAAGTCAAGTGAGACCAATGTTTTAAGATAATGGTTCTGAACCAAAGGAGTGTGGATGGTATACCACAGAAGAACAAGTCATCATGAGATACATCCAAACTCTCAGCATTTCAGAGTTTAGGCTTCCGTATCTTTAAAATCCCCATCTTTAGTGTAGCTGACATGCAGAATACACACTAATAGATAAAGAACTGTCAACTTCTACCCCTTCTCCTCACCCCATTATACACACAGAAGTATTAACTTGCAATATAGTTCAAGATTCAATATTTTGCTCATATGGCAACATAAGAACCTTGTTCCATCATCCTATTCCTTGATTTTTTCTGAATTACTTGTTAAACTCCAGTGAAAAAGTTACACCATGCAAGTTTACTTAAAGCCCACTATTTTGACAGTATAAGCAGACATTTTAGAAGTTTGGTTTGGCAAGATATTTCAGTTTGATATAAACATATCACTACCGTGCAATTCAACTGCTCCATTTATTAGAGTAAAAAACTAATTAGAACCTGCATTCATTAATACTTTAAGATTAAAAAAGAAGTGTTGACTTGTAAATTGTCTCCTCATGGTTTTAGTCACGAGCAAGAGGCCTGTTGCAGTTCTATTTCTAGGATTTTATTTTCATCAATAATCTTGTATCCAATTCAGTCTCTGCCACTACCCTTCCCTCACCACGCCCACACAAAAAAGAAAACCAAAAAACCCAAACACTCCTTTACACTGTATAAGGATTAGATCCATTAGTATACAACTGTCAGACTCCTCTGAGGAACAGCTTCTAAAAGAAGTTTCAGTACTTCTATTTGCTGAGCCCCACTGTACCAATTAAAACACTACTTGGTCTTTACTATCACTCCTGGCAAGCAGACATGCCTACCAGATATCTGTAGCCACATGTTAGCCACCTGACAAACTGTTAGCATCCAGACATATAGCACAAGCTGCTTTTTTTAAAAGTTAATTTTATATTTTGTACATTTTGCTTAAAGCAAAACCATCACTTCTCACTAACGAGATGAGGGGGTAAAGAAAGATCTTTTACTGGACCAATTTCTGCTGGAGATACACCAGCTTTTGAGCTTCACCGGTCTAAAGAAAAGCGCTATCTAAGCTCCAAAGGGTGTCTCCTTCACTAACAGAAGTTAGCCCAATAAATGATAACAGCTACTTTGTCTCTCTAATATCCAATACCACAACTGTAAACGTCACTAACAAGACTTCTCTACAGTGTCCATGGAACAGCAGAAGGAGCAATAGATAGAGCGGCTAAGCCAGTGGTTTTCAAACCATGGGATGGGATCCAGTACTGGGTCGCAAACCCTCAGGTACTGGGTCACAGCACCCCTTGCTGCTGCAGGCCACAAGACTGGAATGCATTGCTGACAAACACAATTGTTGGGCTGCGGACACAATTTTTCTTCTTCAACTGGGTCCCAAGGAAAAAAAAAATTGAAAGCCACTGGGCTAAACTGTAGGAAGGCCATCACTGGCCTTTCCCCTAATCCCATCAGTTAAACTAGGAGTAGTCTCTCTTTTTTGTCAAGGTCCAAATTTCTTGGTCAAGATCCAGATGCAAGAGACTATTTTAAAAAGAAAACCAAACCAATAAATAAAATTAATAATAATGCAAGTTATTTCTGAGGCCACTCAAAAGCATCTGGTGATCTGGATTTAACCCAGATCCCCCAGCTGTTAACTCCACCATGGGCCAGACCATAAATCCCATGATGGAAATAAAGAGACCCGCTGCAGTTACACTGTACACAAGCCCCATAGGCGGCTGGTCTTTGGGGTGGGCATGGGGGTAGCACAGAAAGGCAGAGCAGGGGGGAGGGGGCCGTGTCCCATGCATGGCCTGTTTTACACTACAAGGAGAGGGGAGGGAGTGCAGACATCTGGAAACAGACGGCACCGCCTCAGCTGCTCGGAGAGGGCAGCTAGCTGGGCCGCAGGCGTCAATGTGACACACAGCTGCCCGCATGCGGGAGAAAGCGGCCGTGCCCGCCCTGGCACGGGGACCTCAGCCCAGCCCCATTCGGTCTAGTGCTCCAGCGCGGGGGGTGGGAGAGACAGGCCCAGCCTGGAGCGGGTGAGGGGCCGCAGCCCAGGCCCGTGCCCGGAGGGTCCCCCTAGGCGGTGGCGACAGCCCCAGCAGCCCAGCCGCCCCCTCACCTTGACCCTGATCTCGTAGGTGGTGAAGCGGCCGCGGCCGACCCCCACGGTCTGCGGGTTGCTCACGTCGATCTCGAGGAAGTTGCTAGGCGGCCCGTAGGCGTCGTTCAGGTTCTGCGGCTTGCTGATGAGCCGCCTGGTGTCCGCGACCGTCTCGGCCATTTCTTTGCCCGCCCGCGCCGGGTGGGTCCCCTCCCCCCACTCAGACGCGCACAAGCAGCAGGCGGACGCCGCAACGTAGCGATCCAGCCACCCGCCCCGCGCGCCCTCTTATTCTCAGGCAAAACAGCTGACTCCCACCCCGCAACCAGCAGCGACCCCGCCGCCGCCAGGCACGAGCGGATGCGCCCACGCACGGAACCCCGGGGCTTGTAGTCCTTTCTCCTCCGCCGAACTCGCTCAGAGAGAGCATGGGCAGGGGGTAACAAACTACAACTCCCATGGTGCACCGGGAAAGGGTGCTACAGTCCGCAGGACTCTGAAAATTATTTATCTTCGTGGGCCCGCCCGCGCGCAGAGGGAAATAAAAAAAGCCAGCGGGAGCAGGCCCAGGCCCAGGGCCAGGCCACTTGGGGCCTAATAATAGTTATGGGGAAACTAAATAGCCAGGATCTTTACTAGTCCTGGGATTGAGTTCATAGTCTCTGCATTTATGGGTGAAGCTGAGTGGGGGATAGCAGATCCCTTAATCACTTCTCCATCTTTACAAACAAGGAGTCCTGTGGCACTTTTAAAGACTAACAAATTTATTTGTCACATGGCTCAAATAAATTTGTTAGTCTTTAAAGGTGCCACAGGACTCCTTGTTTGTTTGGCTGACCTAGACTAACACAGCTGCCCCTTTGGAACTTCTCCATCTTTGTCATTCATAGGATGCAGAGAGCTTTGCAGCCAAACAGGAGGATCAGTAGCACATGAGATTTATGTGGAGACAATGGTTAACGTGGAGTGCCAAGGAGAGAGATTGCCTCTCTGGCATCCTTTCCTATTCTACCTATCATATCTAAATGAAACTTCACTCAACACACAGACAAACTAAGGAACTCATTGCCAGGGGCTGTTGTGAAGGGCAAAACTGTAAAACGTTCAAAAAAAGAGTTAGGTAAATTAGTGGAATATAGGCCCATCAATGCAGGGCCGTCCCTAGGGGGGAATGAGGCCCAGGGCCAATTGGCCTGGGGGTCCCCCACCCCATGCTGGAGGGGGAAGGGCAGACCGGGTTGGCCCTCTTCGCCCTTGGGACCCGGGCAAGCCGAGGCCCTGCCACCAGCGGGAGCCAGCCATGGCCGTGATCCCAAGGCTGCTGCCGAGAGATGGCCCTGGGGGAGCCAGCCATGGCTGGGAACCCCAGCAGCCCCCCACCAGGCTGCACTTTGGCCGGCTTCTAGACTGGCCCTCCCCAACCCCAGGGCAGAGCAGCAGGCCCAGGGGCAGGAGTGGCCCAGCCTCGGCTCCCAGAGGTGGCGCGGCCTGGAGGCTTCGGCTGCGGCCATGAGCCGGCCCCAGCTGGGATCCTAGGCTGCCGCCACCGGAAGCTGGCCCCAGCCAAGGCCACTCCACCAGCTGCAGCCGGCTCCGGGCCTGGCCAGCCATGTGAGGCAGGCCGGCCTGCCAAAGGAGCCTGGGCCCCAATTAACTGTCCTGCCCATGGGCCGGCCTGCTCTGCCCTGGGGGTGGGGCAGGCTGGCCCAGAGCCAGAGGCTGGGAGAAGCCTCCCATCCCGCCCACCCGCCTTCAGCTCAATGGTGGGACAGGGCGAAGCCTGGCCATGCGGGGGAGCCGCGGTGTGGGGCCCGCATTGCTCCGCTGGGAGCAAGACAGCGTAGGACCCACATAACCATGGGGCCCGGGGTCATTGCCCCGTTCGCCCCCCCCCCCCCAAGGACGGCCCTGCATTAATGACTATCAGCCACGATGGTCAGGGATGCAAGTCTCTTCTTTGGGTGTTCCTAACCTCTGATTGTCAGAAGCTGGGAGTGGACAACAGGGGATGGATCACTTGATGAATGTGCGTCTGTTCATCCACTCTGAGGCACTTGGCATCAGCTACAGTTGGAAGACAGGGTACTGCATCAGACAGACCATTGATATAACCTAGTATGGCCATTTGTTTATGTTCTTAAACCTAGCTTTCAGGTTTTCTATCAGGTGGTCATATTTTATTTCTTCCAATGGATTTATTGCAACTATCAAAAATTTTGAAGCATTTAGGAAAATATTTGAAAGCCTGCCTACATGGAAACTGCCATAAACACAGTTAAAATAATAATCTCATATATTAGTCAAAAAGATCTGCCAGTCCCTGAGCAAAAGAACCATTGCATATGCCCAGCTAACCTCTGTAGTAGCGGTTCTCAACCAGGGGTACACAGCCAGAGGTAGGGTTACCAGACATCCAGCAAAAGGAGGACATGTCCTCCTTTTTACCTTCACGTCCTACGTCTGGCAAGCATTTTAAAAATATGTGATTTTGTCCAGCTTTTTACTTATGATTAAAATTTCAGTTTTTTATATGACGCTACTGTATATGCTCGCATATAAGCCAAGAATTTTAGGGTCCAAAATATGCTTGAAAAGCTGGGTTTGGCTAATCCGCGGATCACAGCCAAAACCGGGGCGGAACACTATGTTCCTGTGCGTTCTGCCCAGGGGTCCAGCAAAGCAGCTGCTGCTGCGGCCAGGCTGGTGAGTTTCAAACCTCCCGCTCTGAGTATACTCAGACTGAGCGTGATCAGGGCAGAAGGAGCCTGGCCCAGGAGCGGCTCTGCCAGCCACCGCTGCAGCTCCGGACCTCCGGCCAGGTAAGGGGGGCTGGAAAGGCGCCATGGCAGATATTAATACTACATTTTCTCCATGTCCTCCTTTTTGTACTTCCCTGTCCTCCTTTCCATGCTTTGGCATCTGGTAATCCTAGCCAGAGGGTTCTTAACGCATCTAGATCACTGTTTCTGAACCTGGGAGTTTCAGCCCCCAGGGGAATCAAAGGACTGGTTTAAAGGGATTGCAAGTGTGGGAAGGGCATTAAGGGGTGTAGATGTTAAGGAGATTAAAAGTATGTTAAAAGAAGGGTTGAGATGGGTTTTTGTACAATAAAAGGTAATCTGAATGTTTAACAAAGAAAACAGAGTGCTACCATGTGTTAAATTTTACTGTGACCACTCACCTTAACTTGAATAGGATTAGACAAACGTGTGTACAATTCAAGATGGAAACTACCATGAATCCAAGATGGAAACTGTGTTTGACAATGAATGTTCTGGTATGGTTATGTAATGAACAAGTTAATGTTACATGCTTTGTTGTTACAATCATCTTGATTCTTTACTGTCTCTGGGCAGAACTGTGACGCCGCCCTCAGAACTGTAACAAATGTAACATCTAAAAGTTTATAAAAGGTTAAGTGAAAGGGCGGGAAGGGAGACTGCTCCTAGACACACAGCCCCCTGCTGCAGCAGAGAATAAAATGCTGGATGTTCAAGAACAGATTCTGAGTCGTGTGGTGATTTGGATCGCCTTCTACAGGTGGTGGCAAACAGGGCAACTGCCCAGGGCCCAGGCCTCAGGGACCCTGCAAAACTAAGTTACATGATTCAGTCCCACTGCCTGGGGCTTGGGCTTCAGACAAGGCCCACAAGTGGGAAAATAGAAATGTACGTACTCCACAATATATATATTCCAATGGATTTAATTGCTAATTATATGGTAAAAATTAGAAATTAACTTCCAGAATCACGGATCACTGCTGCCAGCAATTTGTATTAGGGTATGTCTACACTGCTGGAATGTAAGCCCAAAGTTAGAGTGACTTGAGTCAGCTGACCCTGGTTTAGAGAACCCAGAGCTTGACTGTCAATTGTTAACCCCCTATTAAGATTTTTCTAACCCAGGTATGAACTGGGTTTCCAGCAGCCATTCTGCAGTACAGAGTCTGGGGTCAAATCAACCATATCGCAGACTCTGTCTAGCACCTACCTGAAATGTGGTTGCTCTAGCTCTTCGACTGTGGTGCATGGTCGGAAAACTTCACTGTCCACACTGCAAGTTACAGGAAATTTGAAGAGCCCACCAATACAGCCTGCCAAGCAACCATTTTGGTCTGTGTGCTCCCAGTTATTGGAGCCAGCAACATGGAGGAGATGCCTTCTGAAGAATTTCTCTTGCTTGCACTTTTACTCCAGATCAGGAAATGGACAGAGCTTCTGTGAGCTGCTGGTAGACATTTCAGCTGCATTTTCTGACCCATCAAAGGCAGAACTGAGACAGTTGGAGTAGGAGGAGACGTACCCAGGCATGACAGATTTAAACTAGTTAATGATACTGATTGCACTTACTAAAGCCACTGATGCCTGTTATATAGACCAGCAATTCTGGCACAGGGCCACAAGCACAGACTGGTGATTTCCATGGACGTTCATGCAAACCTTGGATGATCAGCGGTGGGGTCCAGAACCTTCACATGAAGAAAGCTACATTTCTGGAGCTTTGTGAGCTTTTTGCTCCAACCTTCCAGCATAAAGATACATGCATGAGGACACCCTTATAGGTCTGGAAGCAGGTTGCTGTACATGTCTGGAAGCTGGCTACCCCAGACTGATACAGGTCCATTGCCAACTATTTTGGTATTGGAAAGTCAATAGTGAGTACAGTGATGGCAGAGGTTTCTGAGGCAATCAGGTGTGTGGATTACCCCAAAGTGGCAGGCATAAAACATATTCCTGAAGTAATTACTGGCTTGGAGAGAATGGGATTTGCAAACTGTGCTGGAACCATAGATGGGACTTATGTCTTTGGTTCACTTCAAGGAGCATGAGTATATAATCTGCAAAGGTATCACTTCACTGTTATGCAGGCCCTCGTGGACCACAGAGTCTGATTTAGGAATGTTACTGTGAGTTGCTCACAGATCAGGGGTCTACATTCATGGATCAGCTGAACACTATTCCTGTGTGTGCTGTATGCAGCGCCCCCTTTTGGGGAATCAACCCTGTGCCCTGCTCCTTCCACCCAAGTCCCTGACCCCACTTCACCCCTTCCATCCCTGGTTGGCCCACCAGTGCACCCAAACCCCAATGCCTGAGGTAGCCCTGGCCCCCAGCTGATGTCCAGAGCAGCCGCGGCCAGAGCCCAGAGCAGTCCTGGGTCATCCAAAGGAGCATTGAGCCCCACCATGGGCCACACACAGGGTGTGTCTATACTTGTAAATTAAGTCAATTTAAGCTTGCTTAAGTCGACTTAATTTACTCTGCATCTACACTACACTTTCCTTAAGTCAACTTAAGCAGCTGCTTAAGTCAACTTAAGGAAAAATTAAGTTGACTTTCTAAAACCTCCTTTTAAGTTGACTTTCTGCTTAAGTTGTCTTTCTAAAGTCGACTTAAGCCAGTGTAGACGTGGAGTACTCCTAAGTCGACTCTAAGTCGACTCAGGGGCCTCCAGGGCTTCCCCACTGCCCTCCCTGCCAGGGTGGCTGGCACAGGGATAGCCTGGCGTGCCCCCCCAAAGGCCCTGTCCCTATGCCCTGCCAGGGTCCCTGTCCCTCTTTGCCCCATTGTACCAGGGTACAATGGGGCAAAGGCTGAGCCCCCTGGCACTTGGCAAGGGGTGCCCCCCCCCGCCACCGTGGACCTGTCCCAGGTCCACCTAGCCTCTACAAGTCGACCTAGGCATCCAGTGTGGACGCTCTAGGTCAATTTTGTAGGTTCCCCTCAAAGTCGACTTAAAATTTAAGTGCGGACATGCTAAGTCGACTTAAATTAACAAGTGTAGACATAGGTACAGAGGGTGGTGAGGATGAGTGTGGAGTGGAGGAGGGAAGAGGTAGGGGCCAGGCATTTGACAGTGGCAGGTGCACCAGGGGAGGCTTAGCCCATGACTGTTCCCACCAAATGATGTTGTAAAGAGTGTTACTGTCCCCACCATCATTCCAGGGGAATCCTGCATACCTGCTTTCACTTTGGCTTATGAAACCATACCCTGATTTCAGAGTCCCTGTCAAAGGATAGTTTACTTACACTCTCAGCAGGTGTCGAATGATCACTGAATGTGCTTTTGGCAGATTAAAATCACACTGAAGATGTCTCCAGACCCATTTGGATTCCAGTGTCATAAATGCTCTCTGCATTACTGTGGCTTGCTGTGTTCAGTGAAGCCAGAGGTGAGCCATTTCCTCTGAATGTACCAATGATAGCGAGGGGCCACTGATTTGGTACACTTAGTCAGAAAGTGCACCAACCATAGCTTGCGCTGGACACACCAGAGCAACAGAAGTCAGGGATTCTTTGCGCTCTCACATTATGGACTTGCATGGCCCAGTGAGAGAGGGGGAATAGCATCTTTATGAATACACATGGCAGAGGGAATGGGCTCATTCATTTGGGGTGGAAGTGCAGTGACTGGGAGAGGTGAGAGTTTGATTGCCATGCAGTGTATTTATGAATGAAATGACCACTTACAAAATGGGAGTGAGTGATGAGTCACAATATGGATTCAAATAAGGAAGGTATTGAAGTGTGGACTGATGTATCTAACCATATAGAGGAATGGTGTTTGCTTACTGATTCCTAACTGTCCCAGATCATATGTTTACTTTCATTATTTTAAATGCACATTATATGATATGATGATATTATATATGATGTGAAGCAGTGATAACAGTAACTTTTCTTGATGACACTAGAAGCTTTATTTATGTTATAAAAGTATGTACAAAATTCTCTTCTTCTCAAGCAGGCCAGTTGCCATTACCACACCAAAATACCAGTACCAGCAGAATCTTACAGGAAAAACAAACAAACAAAAAAGTGCATGAACAAGTGGAGACAGAGAAACCCCATATAAGAAAGAATCCCCCTCGCATTGCATGTCTCTTTGTGCCCCATTCACCTTTCCCTATTTGCCATGTATTTGGAGCTGGGGGAGGGAACTAGAGGCAACCACAGGGAGGGAGGTCAAAACAGCTGACTTCATGGGGCTGAGTTGCCCTGCCCAGCTGATCAGGGAGCCTGATTGCATTGGCCACCCAGCTATGTAGTTTTCCAAGCAGTTTCTGGACTGAATCTCAGGGTCGTACAAGGGACTCAGGCCACGGTTTGGATATTGCAGGAGGAGCTAGTATTTTTGCAGTCATTATTGATATCAGCCACTCACACAGTTCTTCTCTCTGCTGTGTTCTGTCCTCCTCCATTAGCTACCATTCCCTGTTCCAGGAACCCAGCAAAGCAAGTGCCTGCTCCCATGCTGAAACACTGTCCTCTAGCTGTGCAGCTAGCCTGACCCTTTCCTCTTGCTTCATGGCATGTCTTTCCTCTAGTTCATCATGGAATGCTACCTCTTGGAACAGTCTGTGAAGGTATGTTGAGCCAGGCATGTACTGCACTGTGGGTGAGCTGGGAAGGTACTGCAGCCAGGAGAGGTTGAGGGGCCGGGAACAGGACAAGACACAGAGGATTATTGTCTCAGATAACCAAGTATAGGAGTAGAGAAGCAATCTGTGTGGAGTTTCAAGGACATAAAATGATACTTTTACAAACTGAACATCTATACATTGTGAGAGGGATGCTTCAGATCACAGAAGATTTTTCAACTCAGCTGTTAGTTGCAGCGAAAGTATTACAGACACAATGGCAAGTTAAGAATGCAAAGCTGCTTTTTAATTTTAGAACAGTGGTTTTCAACCTGTGGTCCACAGACCCTTGCAGGTCAGCAGACTATGGCCAGGTCTACACTGGCCATGGATTTCAGCAGCAGTCAAAGGGAGATATGTAAGCTACATAAAATAAATTCCAGAGGCGTAGTCGTGTTAATCTGTATAGAGCAAAAACAACAAAAGTCCTGCGGCACCATAAAGACTAACACATTTCTTCAGGCGTAAGCTATCGTGGGCTGCAACTCACTTCATCAGATGCACCAATCTTCGGCTATGTCTACACTTGTAATTTTAAGTTGACTTTAACTAAGTCGACTTAGTGAGTCCACACTTAAAATGAAAGTCGACTTAAAGGGGAACTTACAAAGTCGACCTAGAGCATCCACACTGGACGCCCAGGTTAACTTCTCGGGGCTAGGGGGACCTTGGGCAGGTCTACGGTGGCAGGAGGGGGCACCCTTTGTGTACAGTGGGGCAAAGGGGGACAGGGACCCTGGCAGGACATGTGGGCAGGGTGTGAC
>ML685837.1:283484-380420 GCA_007922175.1 Pelusios castaneus
ACTCTCATTTTTTGCTGTACACAGACTAACACGGCTACCCCTCTGAAAAGTACTAGTATTATTTCTTGGAAACTGAAAAGTCTAAGCTTTTCTACTTGGCTGTCCACTGCCACATCTGGTTTCTCTTTCCATTCAAGAAAAAAAGAGGGGAAAGCATCTAATATTTTTATGAGTGATAAACCAGAAAATAAATTGTCCCCTCTTACAAGTGAATTCTGACAAGAGTGACACTGAAGAATTCACAGCTTTCTTCTTTGCATTCTCTCTTGGAAATGACACTCAAGTTTTCTTTTTTCCTGCTTTTTCTGACACAGATCTTCTGAGAAGTGTGCAGAGCAACTGGGAGGGAGTGAATGCTTCAGTAGCTGTGAATCACTGTGTTGGTAAGTGAGTGGTGAAGGTGATTTCTGTTCTATAATTTTTCAGAAGATTGAATTTGTCCACAAGGATGGATTGGAATTTGATTAGATCCATGAACTTCTGGGAATGAACTATTTACAGTTGCTTCTTCTCATCTGAAAACTAGTAGGGTTCTCATCTGAGTTTGGAGAAGATAGTGGTCATTCCTGGAGAAGAGAGGTGTTTCTTGTTTTGACAATCTCCATATCTGGTCCACAATTCAGGTCTAGGATATAATCAGCTGTGTATGTCAGTACACCAGTTATCTGGGAGAAAAGAAGACTTTAGGGTGGAACCATGGAAGCTTGATTTGCTAAATTATTATTTACTTTACACAGAAGCTAAGTTGCCTTGGCACACATACAAGAGGAAAATTATACCATAGTAGGTATCCCTCATAGCATGTATTAATATATTATTAATCCCCTCAATTTGTTTTTATAGTAGTAGTCTTTAAATAAAATTGTGTTTGGGAGAGAGAAAACTCCAGTCACATTTAATGAGAAAGAAAACCAAATCTCTTTATTAGCCTCTTGGGATTTTCTAGCATTCTGAAAACAGCCCAAGATGACATGTTTAGCTGAGGATTCTTCATAATTATGGGAATGCAGACTCAGCAGAAGACAAAACATAGTACATGAATTGATTGCACAGAACTTCATGTGGAAAAAATGAGTTTCTGATACCTACACTAGGCAGCTAATGCTCTGAAGCATAAGGTGTCAATGCCCTTATCCTGTCCTCATCTTTCAGAGAGGAAAAAAAAAGAATGGATACAGGGACTATGGATTTAAGGAGGTCTAAAAAGTCTAATTGGACTAGTCTACATAAAAGCATGTTAGCAGAAGTACCGTGGCATGCCTATCAAATGCTTCATGTCCACCACACACAAAACTTCCAGCAGTCCAGAGGCACTCATACCACTGTTGAGAGGGACTCGCTCTGGGCAAAGCTAAGCATCCTTCCTCTCTGTGGTGCCATTGTGGACAGAGTGGTAGAGCTGTCCCAGGATATCCTACAATGTTCCTGCTCAGTGTTCAGGGACAGCTCTGTCCAGTTTTGCTGTCCAAGCCAAGTGAAATACAAAAAATAAAACAGCCTAAATAGTGAAAAGTCAATTTAATCTTGTAAAATTCTTGCAGTCTTATTCCTCTAAGTATCATAAGCAACACAAGTTGATGATAATATTTGATTGCTTCTGTAATATATTTACCTATAATTAGCCCTAGTTTACCCTAGATTCCGCTGGCATAAACATAAGTACAGGACCTCAGCCAATGTTCCCTCTAAGGTTTGGCGGCTTGTGTGCAAAATTTTCAAGCCATGTGCAAAACTTTTTCTGAATAAAATTTTTGTGCAAACTCACACAACAGAAATTATAGGCATTAATTGAAGTGAAAGTGATTGTAAATAGAATGAATTAATTGTGTTTAATTAATTGAATTTGAATGAATTTTGAATTGAAATTTAATTTTTAGAAAGGTTTTTATTTAAAATTAATTCTTAAAAAGCTTTTTAAAAAAGAAGGAAGAGAAAGAAAAAAGAGAAGGAAGGAGGAGAAAAAGAAAAAAGAAGGAAGAAAAAGAAAGGAAGGAAGCAAAGAAAGAAAGCAGGAAACAAGGAAGAGAAAGAAGGAAAGAAGAGAAAAAGAAAAAAGAAGGAAGAGAAAGAAGAAAGGAAGAGGAAGACGAAGAGAAAAAGAAAAAAGAGGAAGAGAAAGGAAGAAAAGAGAGAAGGTAGGAAAAGAAAGGTGGAGAGAAGGAAAGAAGGAAGAGAAAGAAGGGAAAGAAAAAGGAAGGCAAAGAAGGGAAGGCAGGAAAGAAAAAGGAAGGCAAAGAAGGGAAGGCAGGAAAGAAAAAGGAAGGCAAACAAGAAAAAGAAGGGAAGAGAAAGGAAGAAAAGAGAGAAGGCAGGAAAAGAAAGGCGGAGAGAAGGAAAAAAGGAAGAGAAAGAAGGAGGCAGGAAGGAAGAGGAAGAAGGAAAGAAGAGAAAGAAAAAGGAAGGCAAAGAAGAGAAGGAAGGAAAGAAAGAAAAAAAGGAGGGAAGAAAAAGAAAGGCAAAGAAGAGAAAGGAGGGAAGAAAAAGGAAGGCAAAGAAGAGAAAGAAGAAAAGAGAAAGGAAGGCAAAGAAGAGAAAGAAGGAAAGAGAAAGGAAGGCAAAGAAGAGAAAGAAGGAAAGAAAGAAGCCAAGACAAGAAAGAAGAAAGAAAGAAAGAAGCCAAGGCCGCTGGCGGTGGGGACCCGAACGCGGCCCCGGGAGGGCAGAGCAGACCCTGGCACCGGAGACCGACTCCGGCCCCGGGCCGGGAAGTCGAGGCAGCCGGCGGGTGGGAGCCCAGGAGCCTTCCCTGGCCGTGGCCACCCCGCTGCTCCGGCCGCATGGGGCAGGCAGGCAGGCGCGCGCACATGCCCTGGCCCTGAGCCTGCCTGCTCCACCCTGGGGGCAAGGAGGGCCAGCCCAGAGGCCAGGCCCAGGTTGGGTCAGCCGCGGCAAAGCCGCAGCCCCAAGGGTCTGGTAGGGGCTGCCAGCCTGCGTAGGGGTCCCTCAGTGCTGCGTGGGGGTTGCAACGGCCACTGTGCGGCCGCGCACCCGCGCAGCTTAGAGGGAACACTGACCTCAGCAACTGGACGTCCTCTGAAGGAAGCTGCAGTAATGAAAGAGCAACTACTAATTCTCTTCTATCAGGTTGCCAAGAGGCAGCCCGCACAGCCCAAAATGGAAGCAATATTGGACAGAAAGGTGACATGAACAGATCAGCTTCCATTGGTGAGGCTGCCATGGAGCCTCAACTGCAAATAAAGGGTCCTCCTGAAGAAACACAAAGAGGAGGAGAAGTGGAGATAGTACGGCCTCATCACTCTCACACCACTCCCCTTTGAGGTTCAGTGGACCAGGCTGGCACAGGAAAGTAAAATTATATCTCCCTGGGTACACAAGGGTTAATCTATCCCATGGTTTTAAATCTGATGATGTCCCCTTAATATTGACCTAGGTTTTGACTTGATGTGATGGTCATGTGATTGGGCCGAGTGTGCCTATGCCATTCTGACTGCTGCACAGTTAGAATTCCATTCTTTGCAAATGAACAGAAGGAGGGACAAGCACTATGGCTGAGGTAAACCAAAAATATTGCAGGTAGGAATATACCTGTACTCACCACAGGGTCTTAACCAAGAGAATCCCCATGACCCTGAATGGCAAAATACCGTGGGAGGCATGCACCAGCGTAATTCCAGCACTGCAGGGGCACAATACAATATACTGACATTTCACAATGTGAAGGTGCCCTAGATTATGGTTCACAGCACAACAGTAGAATACATGCAGTTAAATTGACAATTTCAGAATGAATCAAAATGTGCATTTCTTACATGCTGTCTTGGATAACAAGGTTAAACAGAGGATCTATTAAGAAAGGCAGTGACAATTTAAATAAATCACATGTTTTTGCTGAAGATTACACTGTGATTTTCTCCAATTATTCTTGACATTTCACCCATTCATATTGTGATCTGAGTTAATAATGGAAGGAAAAAAGGCTCATCTCCTTGTTTATTCTTTGTTCCCAAGGAGAGAAGCAGTTTATAAAGATAAGTTATTTGTTATTTAAATTACTTTTACTGAAGTTGTTTATTTCCTTGTTTGAGTTTCTAAAAATATTGCAACAATTGTAATGCTTCTTTGAGATGTCTATTCAATTCATTGTGATTTGTACTGAAATACATTGCTAAATGGTCCCAGGTGTTGTATATATCACACTAGAATGAGTCAAAACCAATTGCTGCTCAGTAAAGGCAGGGCAGAAAAGAAATACACTAAAATCAACTCTTTTAATACATGATAAAAGTGGCATTTTAGATCATTGCTCAACTAAATATACCTATCACAGAAAATGTGTTTTGAGCAACCACACAATTTTAAAATGGTATGTTAAAAAGTGCACTTTAATCTTTGTTAGCATTTTCAAGATCATAATAATTATTAAAAATTAGTAATTGTATTAAGGACATATTTTGCTTTCTAGCAAAATGGCAAATTAAGACATTAAAAACCAGCTTGTAAACAGTTGTATAAGAAGACACTATTGAGCAGTGCACAATAAAAGTGACTTCTCTTTTCCACACACTGCAGAAATTTACCTCAAGAATAGATTATGGGAAATGGACATCACAAAGCTATGTAACAGTGAAAAAGCTCATGTCTCTGGAGTAATAAAAATTATTTCCTGGATGTTTTTAGGATGGAGGAAGACGGTAAAATTATCTCAGCTTTTTCTTTCTCCACACGAAGCATTCAGGGTATGTCTACACTAGCAATTTAGGTCGACTTAAGGACCCTTAAGTTGACCTAAATTACTCCCTGTCCACACTGGGCTTTCATTAAGTCGACTTAAGAAATTCCTTAAGTCAACTTAATAACTACCCCTCCTTAGGTCGACTTAAACCTTAAGTCAATTTCTTAAGTCGACTTAAGGACGGTGTGAACGGGGAGTAGCCCTTAAGTCAATTTTATTAAGTCGACTTAATGCCAGTGTGGACGCCTATGTCCAATGATAAGTCGACTTAATAAAGTCAACTTAAAAGGAGTTACTTTGTTAAGTTGACTTAGTAAGGTTGACTTTAATTCGACTTAATAAAGTCGACTCAACTTTTTCTAGTGGAGACATACCTTCAGAGGGCAACACTGTTGAAAACCAAATCTGTTTGTTGGGTGTGTTTCTACTATGCTGGAAGGACAACCAGCAAAGCCTGCAGAGGGCACTCCAGACACTCTCCACACTTCAGCATTGTGAGAAAAGGCAAAGACAGTTTTGCAATGAACCCATTGACCACTAAAGGAGGAAAAGCAAAGGGCTAGCAGTCAGCTATGAAAATAACAATCTAGAAGCTCATGTTAGAGTTGAAGATTCCTTCCTTCATTCTCACTGTGCTTTAGTTCTTTTTTGTTGGAACAAAGTCCTTTTACCTCACATCATTTTGTGTAGTTCTCTTCTTGATTGTTGGAATCCAAATAGTTGGCTATGCTCAGTTCTGCTTTCTTTGTGACAAACTCATCTTCTAGGGAGCATGGAGATGGAATCAGCTAAATCACATTAAGACTGATGTTACTGAGGTTCTTGCTTTAGAATTCAGAGTGCTTGGAAAATTTGACAACAATGGAGAAAGGTAGATCAGAGGACTATGATAAGTTCTTGGAAAGAGGGTGAGACTGAGCAGATGGCTGGTTCAGTGGTTTGAGCATTCACCTGAGACACCTAGGTTCAGTTCCCTGCTCTGCCACAAACTTCCTGTCTGAACTTGGACAAATTATTTATCTGCTCTTTACCTCAGTTCCTTATCTGTAAAATGGTGAAAATAGCATTTCCCCGTACCTCACAGGGGTGTTGTGAGAATAAATACATTAAAGATTGTGAAGTGCTCAAATACTATGGTAAGGAGGCTAACTAAATATCTGAGATGGAATGACAACATTTCACTTTCCATTTGCAGTTCTGCACTCTGGAGCCTCCTGCTGATTCTCAAATTCACTGCAGTGGATTCAGAAGTTAGATGTAAGATAGTGTATGTTAGACTTCTTAGTCACTTAGACTTAAATTCCTACAGATTAAGTAAGACTACCTTAAACTTATTTACACCTCATTAAATTGGTGTAAGTAAAATGTAAGGAATTCTAAGCTGCTGTTAATGTTGTTTATATCTGCGTGGGAAAAATGCAAAAGTTACAACTTAGACTTTCTCTAAATTTCCTTAGATTCACGTCTGAACTTGTCTCACCTCTTTGCCTTTAGGAGAATTTCTTTGACTGCTGAGCCTTACTGGCTGAATATTATTACATTGCTTTTGGTTTGGTAGAGGGCATGAAAGAAGTGCATTTTCTCAGTGGTACCTACGTTGACTGAGCCACTACAAGAAGTTTTACTCATGGGGACTGTTGGAAATACTTCTCCTTCACTAGCAAAACAAACAAGGGGGTGTGTCTACACTGGCAACTTAGGTCGACCTAAGGAGGCTTAAGTTGACCTATACAAAGCCATGTCCACACTGGACTTTTATTAAGTTGACTTAAGCATTTCCTTAGACTTAATAACACCTGCTTAAGTCAACTTAAAGCCAGTGTGGACGGGGATTAGCATCTAAGTTGATCTTATTAAGTCGACTTAAAGCGTTAAGTCGACTTAATAAGGTCGATAAGGGGGCTATGTCTACACTAGAAAAGTTAAGTCGACTTTGTTAAGTCGACTTAAAGTCAACCTTATTAAGTCGATTTAACAAAGTTGACTTAACTTTTCTAGTGTAGCCATAGCCAAGGAGTCCTGTGGCACTTTTAAAGACTAACAAATTTTTTTATTGCATGAGCTTTCATGGAGAAAATCCCACTTTGTCAGATGCTTTGAAGAACATTAGCAAAGAACATTTTATTAGCAAAGACTCCTTATGTAGATTCATCAACTACAGCTCAGATTTGATGAGATGTATCCATGGGATATTATCAAGGGGTGAGTCTCTCAAACATGCCCCTGGTAGTACCACAATGCATTTCAAACACCATCCCCCTTGGGTTCTTTCAAACAGTTACCAGACTTGAATTCAAACAAGGAGTCCTGTGGCACTTTTAAAGAATAACAAATGTATTTATCGCATGAGCTTTCATGGGAGAAAATCCCACTTCATCAGATGCTTTGAAAATGGGGAACTTACATAATGGGGGGAAATTAAATGCAGGGAAATGTATGACACAGAATCCGGTCAAGCTGTAACAGCAAATCAAAATAGATATCGGGATTCAAACACTGGGGAACAGCATATAGAGGAAGGTGAGGTCAAACCACCTGTTGTAATGAGAAAAAAAATCTGTAGTCCCTGTTTGACCTTGAGGCAACAGAGTCGAATTTACATATAAATTGCAATTCTGCAGTTTCTCTTTGAAGCTGTAATTTGTTATTCATTTGTTTGAGCACAGCTCTTAACAGGTTGTCAATGGAGTGAGCAAGGAGATTGAAGTGTTTCCCTATTGGTTTTTGAATGTTGTGATTTCTGATGTCAGATTTGTGTCCATTTATTCTTTTGCATAGAGACTGTCCTGTTTGTCCAATATATAAGGCAGGGGGGCATTTCAGGCACGTGATGGCATAAATCACATTGGTGGGTGAGCAGGTGAATGATCCTGTGCTGGAATAACTGGCTTGATTAGGTTCTGTGATGGTGTCTTTTGTGCAGATTTGTGGGCAAAGTTGGCAACGTGGTCTGTTGCAGGGATATGTTCCTGCTTTAATGGTTCTTTTGTTTGGTCTGTAGTTGCAAAAACATTAAAGCAGGAACATATCCCTGCAACAGACCACGTTGCCAACTTTGCCCACATATCTGCACAAACGACACCATCACCGGTTCTAATCAACATAGCTGTGTATGAGCCTATATTTAAATTTCACCCCTGCCAATGTAACTGCCCAGTTATGCCAACTTAGTAACACCACCTCCTAGGCAGTGTAGAGTAAAGGTCAGAGACAACACATGGGAGAGCATGTGGGGTCACATGCTTTCCCCCCTGATTTGCTGCTTGGCCTATACCAAGCATGCTCATATGAAATGAGGCTGCTCAGTAATGCTGCTGAAGCTGGATGCCATCACTCTGCTCTCCCTCCAATATGGGCAGGCGCAGGTCATCTCTGGTCAAGGTCTATGTAGTTAGGTTGACACCGTGTCAATGTAGACACTGTATTACTTACGTCAACTGTTAGTGGCCTCTAGTGGCTGTCTCACAATGCCCCACTGTTGGGGAAAAGTTTTAAAGTTAAAAAGATAAGGAAATGATGTTTGGGTACCACAAAGAATGGACAGGCCCTAGAGCTGGCAAGATGCCAATGTACTTTGCAGCTTGCCCAGGTTGGCTCACTGCCAAAGGCAGAAAGCCCAGAGACAGGGACCGTGTGCAGTGGCTTGAGTGTGCATGCAGAGAGGTTCGAGTGCTGTGTGGTGGGAAAATCCTGGGCTGGGATTGGTCAGAATACTTTGATAAAAGAAGTTGTATGTGAGGGGAGGGCTGCTGTCTGTCAGAGAGGCAGCCCTCTAACATTGCTTTGCGCGATTGGCGGACCAAGGTTCTTGGACCAGGACAAGAAGCAGACAGTCCAAGTCAGGAGGACTGCGGACCTGGACCTAGAAGCAGACAAGTGAACTGTCTTGCCTGAGACCCGGAACAAAGACTGACTACCCTTCTGGTCAAGCAGATGATCGGAGTACCAACTCCCTGCTGGGTGAAGAAAGATTGTGAATAAGAGGCCTCCCTTGGTTGATGCGTGGGATATATGATAGGGGTTCTCATTAGTCATTTTACTTACCTGTGTTTGTTCCTCCGCTATTCTTTGTCCTATTAAATCGGTGTTATTTGTTAAACAGAGAGGAGAGTCCCTGACTGGTTCCTTTCCCTGGTCAAGCTAGTCACAGTTGATAGATGCTGATGACAGGGTTGCACCTAAGCTAAGTTGATTGATTCATGGTCAGCTAGCTAGATTTTGGCTACCACCACCCTGAAGCTCTGGTGAGCCTGTGAACTCCACTGCTCAGTGGCCAGCTGGCCAGGGAACCGCAGCTCAGATCCAGCTGTAGAAATGTTGACATCAGTAAGTAGATCACCTAACCTAGGGCATGGAGGAGAAGGGCTACAAGAAGGACCAGCAGGAGTGCCCTGTGAAAGTCAAGTAGCTGCAGCAGATGTACCACAAGACAAGGGAGAGTAACAAGTGCTCTGGCGTGCAGGGCCATCCCTAGGGAGGAGTGGGGCCCCCACCCCACCCTGGAGGGGGGAAGGGTGGGCCGAGCCAGCCCGCTTCGCCCCCTGGGCCCTGGCTGAGGCCGCTGCCCCGGCCCCAGACCTCCCAAGCTGCCGCCGGCGGAAGCCAGCCCCAACTGAGGCTGCAGCCACGAGCCAGCCCTGGCTGAGGCCACCGCAGCCACAGCAGGGACCCGAGGCTGCTGCCACGAGTGCCGCCGGTGCCCTGGCCGGGGACCCAAGGCTGCCGGCAGGAGCCGGCCCTGGCCAGGAACCAGCCAAGGCCGCGGCCCCAAGGCCACCACCAGGAGCCAGCCCCAGCGGGGGGGACTCCAGGCTGCTGGTGCCCCGGCCACGGCTGGGGAAGGACCTGAGGCCAGGTGAAGTGTGGCCATCGGGGGAGCCGCGGTGCGGGCCTCATGCTGCCCCACTGGGAGCGGGACAGCACAGGGCCCATGTAACCACGAGGCCCGGGGCCATTGCCCCGTTCGCCCCCGCTAAGGACAGCCCTGCTGGCATGGAGCTGCAGACCAGCCACTTTTACAAAGAGCTGCCTGCCATCCTCAGCACCATCATCACACCAAGAGTCCCATGGATGCTTCAGAGGAGCCTGAGTTGGAAGACCCCACTGGGTACAGCAAAGAGGAGGTGGATGGGGAGGAGCAGTATTGGGAACAGGCAATTGGTGGATCCACCTGCATAGTGAGCCAAGATTTTTTTTTGACTCCAGTTTAGCCCAGCCAGTCCCAACAGTCCAGAATAGACAAGCATGATGCAGGGGAAGGAACCTCTGGTAAGTATGCTCTTTGCTTTTGAAATTACAGGGGTGGAACCCCCAAAGTAGCAACATCTCTTGATTTACTCCAGTGGTTTCCAACGTTTTTGGCTTAAGGGGCCACAGATACAGTTTGTACAACCCTTAAGGTTGTACAAATTAAGGACTACAAATCACTACATAGTTAAACATTTTGTTGCTACTGTGCTCATTTTCACATTCATTGTTTTACACCTACAACCTATTCACCGTATGTCATACTCACAAAGTACTAGTGTAAATGAGTTCCAAAGGGCAGGGCCTTCCCTTGGGGGGAGCAGGGCCCAGGGCCAATCGGCCTAGGTGGGGCCCCTGCCCCCCATGCTGGTGGGGAGCATGAAGGGCCAGCCCGCTCCATTCCCCAGGAACCCCGGTTGTCCCCAGGGAGCTGGCCCCAGAAGCCAAGGCCGCCTGCCAGTCAGCAGGGAGCCAAGGCCACGGCCCCGGGTGGCAGGGAGCCGAGGCTGAGGCCCTGAGCAGTGGGGAGCCAGCCCCCTTCTGCAGCCCAGGGAATAATGAGAGATCAGTGCTCCCCTCCCTCTGGCTGCAGCAGCGACTCCAGCGCCTAGGGACCCAGGCAAACTGCTTTGCTGTGCTCCCAGCTAGAACTGGGGAAGGGGAGTGCTGATCCCCCGTACCCTTGGGTGTAGCAAGGGGCCAGCACGGGTCTTGTAGTCCCATGGCAACCTGCTCCGCCTCAGTCTTTAAGCAGCAGCTCCTTTCTGCAGTCAGCAGGAGGGGAATGGTGGCCCACTTTGAAAGACCCTGTGGGCCACAAATTGGGAACCACTGATTTACTCTTTTTTTACTTATGCTAGAAGAGGTGGTTAAACAGCCAACAGATGTGAAGGTGCTATCTGCTTCTCATCCTCCAGAGTTAGGCAGAGGGGGCTCTGTGGAACTATGTATGTGCATTAGCATGTCCTGTGAATCCTCTGTAGAGATCTTGATGAAACTTTCCTGTCTACAGGTTGCAATCCTCTGCTGTAGGTTTCTGCAGAGGGCTGCCTTAGTTTTTCTGCCTTGGTAGGAAACTTTTTCGTACCACTCAGAAATTACTTCAGCGGAAACAGTGCTTTTTTTTTTTTTTTTTAAAGTGCTGCTACTCATATCTTGATAGTAAATTTGAAAAATGCCTCTCCCACCCCTCTTCCTGTGCCACTCAGCTTCTTTCAGAGGCACGCTCCTTTCCCCTGCTGACCCAACCCCCAGCTATGTTGTGCAAAAAGAGCACCCAGGATCTTTTTAAGGGGGAAAAGACAATACACCATGTTTATTATTAGGAAAACACAATTGTGTTAAATAACTAATATTTAATACACACACACACATACACGTTCACACATGCACCTCAGATGTTCTGCTGTTGTTCATGTATAGTTACCAGTCCTGATTGTTGCTGGTGATTGTAGCTTGAGTTCATGGCTGGTGTTCTCAGCTCATGGTAGCTACCTGGCCAGGGAAGCTGGGCATGAGGAAGAGCGGGGTCTCTGTCAGGCACACAGCTGTGCACCGACGCTCTAGGATGGTGTGCAGAACATTACCCAAAGCTATGCAGTCTTACCCATCATTTTATCCATGGATTTTGCTGTGTCACACTGTTTTAGGGTACTGAATGACCATGAGTCATCAGTTAATGGCAGATGTGACTTTGATCTTGTTTTTGATGGGGCTTTTTGTCCCTTTCTTTTTAGGGAAGATTCTTCTTGTTTTTTGCAGGGTTTAATTGCATTGTTCTTCAGCCATCAAGGCAGTTTGTCATTAGGACAGGCTGGAGTTGGAGACTGATCCCATCACACATGCCCTTCATTCACACATCCAAACTAAGTTAAAAGCACATCTATACAAAGTTTCCCAGCAAAATTTAGGCTGAGCAATACAAAATGAAGAAAACAATTTAAAATAGAGTTTTGGTTACAATATGGAGTTAGAAGTGAATGAATGAGCATGGTATTTTTATCAATGAATATTCCATATAGAAATTTTTGTTTGAAGCAATTCTATGGTATAAAATCATTTTTAATGCTACAGCTAGGCTGTGGGACCAGCTAAAAAGGTGCCAGTACTCCGTACCCCTGTGTACTGTCAGAAAAAAAAGCACTGAGCAAGACCCATTGCAGAGCACAAGCTAGCAGCATATGGTTCTGGGCAGCAGATAGATGCTTGCAGGAGCAATTTTCTTTCAGCTTCCATTAACTTCAGGAATGAGGTATCAGCTAAAATCACCACTGCCTATGGAAAAAAGTGACAGTGTTCATTTCAATTGTCCTGTACACATACACTCATGCCCATGAGCGAGGCCCCTCATTTCACCCACACCCCAGGGCCACACTAACCGCATTTTGTATTGACTGCCACCATGCTGTATAAATCCCAAGGAGCAGTGGGAATGTAGTGCTTACAACTTGTGTGGATCAAGGGGAGTTAGTTCAGTAGTCAAAGTTTTGATTTATCTCATGAATACAATGACAATAGCACATCTATGCATTGTATTTTCATTTACTGCAGATGACATGTTCCATCCAAGAGATCCTGCAAGCCCCTGCTGTTTCAGATAATGAGCACCTAGTTAAAAAAGACTTTAACTATGTGAAAGGGGGTTCCAGGGAGTATGAAGTCTAAGCTGTTCTCAATGGTAGGTGACAGAACTAGAAGCAATGGTCTCAAATTGCAGTGGAGGCAGTTGAGGATGGTATTAGGAAAAACTTTTTCATCAAGAGGGGGTGGAGAAGTACTGGAATGGGTTACCAAGGGAGGTGGTGGAATCTCCATGCTTAGAGGTTTTTACAGAGTGTCTTAACAAAGTCCTGGCTGGGATGACTTAGGTGGGGTAGATCTTGCTTTGAGCAGGGGTTGCACTAGATGACCTCCTGAAGTCTCTTCTACGCCTCTTCCTCCCTGTTGTGGATTTAGAGGGTCATGAAAAAGTCTCCACTGAGAAATATAAAGCTGGTAAAGTCACACTGCCCCCTCTTCCTCCGACGGGAGCTGGCACAAGTCCTCCAGCAACCACAGCTGGATCAGGGATAACCAGGTAAATACAGGGTTGCCCACCGGAGTGCTTCTCCCTCCCGGGAGGCAGCTCCTCCACCTCTCCCATTGCATGCCAACACCCCACCGCCGGCCACGCGCTCCACGACCAGCACAGACTACATTTCCCAGCAGGCACCACTTTTCGCTCCTGCTGACTGCTTGCTTAGCGGGCGGAGGTGTCGCGTGGCCTGCTAGGGCTTGTAGTCTCTGCGGCTCGGCCCCGAACGGAGAGCGAGCGCGAGGGCAGCCGGGCGGGGCAAAGTTCGGGCTCTGCCGCGCGCCGGAAGCGGGATGTCCTGTTCTCCGCCTCCCAATAAAGTTATTTTGGTTTGAAGGCAGAGGGCGGGCGCCGGGCGGAATTTGCCGGGAAGATGGCGGCGCCCATGTCGCCCTTGGTTACAGCAGCCAGACACGCCGCCCGCCTGTTGCCGGCTCGGGCCGCGGCGCCGCGGAAAGGCAAGTGCCGGCCTCCGGGGGGCGGGAAGCCGGGCTGGGAGTGTCCCGTCCTTGCTGTGTTGCTTTCCGCTGGGGCAGGCACCGGGCCGGCTGAGGCTGGCCTTTCCCCGCCAGGGATGGGAGGGAGTCGCGCGGCGGCGTGTCACGGCTGCTCACTCCCCTGGTCTCACGGCGGTCCCGCCCTGCGGCTGGCAGCGAAGCGAGCGGCGCTGCCCTTTGCCCACCCCAACTGTGGAAGTCGTGCTGGGCCGGGCAGCTGTAGCCCTGCTCAGAAACCGCGTTTCTCGCTCCCGGCCCCATTATGACCGCAGAGGAAGGTTTCGGGTATGTGGACAAGGACATTTTTCAAGCCCTAGACGTGTAAGGAGGCAACGTCCCTGCTCCTAAACGCACACGGATTGACCTTGTCTGGGCTGGAGATATTTGCTAGCATAAGCACCAGCGGCTCCCTTTCAGCTGCTTGAAATACAGCTGTGTCCAAACACAAATGCTTCAACTGATTATCAGGATAGCCACAATCACTGAGTTACCCCTGTAATTTGTAGAGGTAAACTCTGATTGCATCTCAATCAGCTGAGTGCTAGGGCGGTCACCTCCCACTGACACAATCACCAGCTGTCAGAGCTGGTGCAAGGTCTTTGACAGCTGTCAACCTGACAGCTCCCTCGGCTGGCAAACATTCTAAGTTCAAAGACTGAGTTGCCTCTCTGCCTTGCACCTTGCACAACCCCTCCCCAGAAACAACTCAGCTCTGGGTGTCACTTATCTTGATCCACCCAGTTTTATCTCTGCAGATCTGGATCTCATCATTCAGTTAAACTGTATTCTCTGCCTTCTGCTGTATTCCACCCTTCCCCCTCTGTCCAGCCACCACACTAGTAAACCCTCCATATCTGTAATAACTCAGCAGGTGAATCATTCATGGTTTTCCAACTGCAAGTTCAGGTCTTGTGGGTACGTTATTAAAGTGCTACTGTTGACCACCAATAGATGGATCACTCATGGGGGGCTTTCACAGGAGATGAGGAGCTGCAGTCTTCACCAGCCTCATCAATAACCCTTCATGATCCCTGTTAGGTTTGAAGGGGAGAAGCTGGTGACTGTAAACGGTAGAATAATAAATAAGGATAAGAACAGGTCATTTTTATGGAGCAATGTGGATTGTTTAGTAAGCTGGGCTCATATGAACAGCAATATGTATTAATCAGTCAAATGTAATATACATGTAGGAACAAAGAAGATAGATCACATTTTTGGGACAGGGGATTGCATTCTGGAAAGCATTAATTCTGAAAGGAACTTAAAAATCATGATAGGCAAACTGACTGAACATGAGTTCCTATAGTATTATGCTTTAGTTAAGGGGGATAATGTGATCTTGGATGTACAAGCAGCAGAAGAGTGAGTAGTAGGAAGGTGGTATTACCTTTGCATACAGCATTAGTGAGAGAATTTCTGGAATATTGTGTCCAGTGTTGGTGAAAAATCTGAAAGTGTTCAGAAAAGAGCTATGAGAATGTTTTGAATTCTGGAGAACATGCTTTACAGTGAGAATTGTAAGAAGTTCAACTCCATTTAGCTTGACTCGGAGAAGGTTAGATGATTTTGGGTCATGATTTCTAAGTACTTTCATGGGAAGAAGTGTTTTCATAGTAGATACTTAAAGTTGATTGCTGTGAAATAATATGCAAATAAGCTGCAGTGTGTGCAGAATGATTTGTCCAGTAAATTGCTTTCTGCAAATATGACTCTTGTGCATTGTCATACAAAAAATATAACAGGCAGACCACTTAGGTAGTGATAAATGCACTGGGAACAGTAGACTCTTTGTACTGCTGGTGTTATTACACCAGTGATTTCTGTTCACACAGGAATTGCACCAGTGAAGACACAGTGGTAGACCAAACAATGGTTAACCTTGCTGGAGGGAAGTCAGCTGCAAGCAGTTTGGTAACCTTTGCATCATAATGAGCATTTTTTGTGCAGATATGTGACAGACCAAGTGGTACTTTGTCTGCTAAATTTCTGTAGTCTCTACATTTGTTCTTCATGCCTCTTTCTTTTCTACTGCATTTCTGTGGTGACTTTCAATGTTTTTCCAACAGGACCTGCAAGAAGCAGCAGTCAAGTGTAACTGTATTCCTGTTAGTTTCATTTTGCTGACTCTGTTGAGTCACTGCCTCTGTTGAGGCAAAATGTACCAGAAGCAGACATTTAATGTTCTTTTCTCCCCTCCTTTTTACTTGTGCCTTTTTCTCATAAAGGAAGAGGAGTTCATGTCTACATCTTCTTTCAGAATGAAACTGATGAAGATGATGTTGGATTATGCTTTGTTTTACCCACCAGTTTTAGCATCATTCACGGTGCCCATCACTTGCTGCCAGACTGGCACCTCCTGCTGGTCATCTTTGGGATTAGCTCAAGGCTAACACCTTCATCCACAGTCTACACATAGTCATTCAATCTCTGCCATCTGCCAGCAGCCCCTCTCGCAACCTCTGGAACAATAGTGTCCGCTTTGTGGCTCAATCCTGCAGCTATGTCACTTTCTTTGTCCCCCCCCCATCCCTTCTGGGGGAGTTTAGCTCCTAGTCCAGCTACTTTCTCAGTGGCGAGGGGGTGCCCAAGGCTCACCCACTACTCTTGGTCCCAGCCCAGAGACCCTGTGGATCACAGCTTCCTAGTGTGCCGTTTTATCTTTATTATTGCTGCATCCTTCCTGGGCTATCTTCTCACAGCCACAGAACCCTCATCAGCAACTTGTTTGGAGCATTGTCTCATCTTCTCAGGTTTGTTCCTGCCTGCGCTGCTCTGCCCCAGGTGCTACAGATTTGCAGCCTATTCCAGACACACTCCTTCCTCCTCAAGCTCCAGACAGCTACTGACTTGCTCTGCCCTGCTGATCTTCTTATGTAGGCTGAGATTGGCTGCTTCTCACAGCCCCTCTCCTATTAACTGCTTTTTACACAGCCTCCCTAAGGCTCTATTAACCTGCTACTGGCCAGTGTGGGACAGACAGCCCATCACAAGCATGAACAAGAAAGCATTATGAGCAAGTCATCATGCATTCTAACCACCTCTCTCCACCTGCCATAGGCATCCCTTCTTGTCCCTTTTGCACCCACTGTTCTCCTTCCCTTATTCTTCCATTAACTTCTCACTCTCCACAATACAAGAAAGCTTTAGCATTTCCCATTTAAAAACAAACAAAAAAAACCCTTGCACCACCTCAACCGCTTAATATGCAAAGCACTTCAGTTACAGACTCGAGATGCAGAATGACAGTTGAATGTGACTTTGATTGTTTAAAAAATGGCTGGTGCTGTCTGTTTTCAAAATTGGACCTCAGTGAAAAAAAATTCCCAGTGGTTATGGCTGCCTGTTGTGTCCTCCATAGTATCTGTGAAGCGAAGGGTAAAGAACAGTCAGCTAAAACTCTCATACAGGCTCTCATCTTGAATACTGGAACATCCTTGTCTCTGGCCTGGACAGATAGAGTCTTGCCTTATTCATATTCATTCAGAATTCTGCTGCAAAGATCATTTTCCTAGCCTGTCTCTTTCACCATATCATCCCTCTATTGATTCTCCTTTTTCTGTTACATCAAATATAAACTACTTGTCTTCTCTCTCAAGGCCCTTCACAGGGTATTCCCAGCCTGTCTATTGCCCCTCATTCACTGTTGCTCGTTATAAGATGTCAGCTACTGCGTCTGATCTGCCTCCACTGTCGGCTTGTTAAATTTTCAAATTAATTCTTTGTCCAGCCCTGCCCTTCATGTTTGTGAGGAGCTCTTTCTCCATAAATAGATGCCAAACTAACTGACTCCTCCTGAAAACTCCCCTTTTCTCTGATGCCTAAAAAAAATTGGAAAATGGTTAAGTCACTGGTGTACTTAAACCACCATCTAACATACTGATGATTAGTATTGTCTTGCTGTTTCCTTATATGTCCCCAGCTGTTTGTACCTATCTGTTGTCTCATGTCTTACAGTTAAAATCTAAGTATTTGGGGGTAAGGACAGTCTTTTTTTTTTCCTGTTTGTACAGCACTTTTCCCAATGGAGTTCTGGTCCATGATTAGGGTTTCTAGGTGCTGTGGTAATATAAATTATTAATAATAATGTGTTCTGCAGCTAGATGGATCCAATTTCTGTGGCAAACCCTGAAATCTGAGACAAACTGGAAATCCTGTGGCAGCTTAATTTAAAGTAAAAATAGAAGTTCATCATTAACTAAAAAATAAATAATGCAATCAGTTCGGTAGTGCCTGCTATTTTGATATTAGATTCAATTTGCTTTTTATGGTCCCTGGGAGGGGTCAGGGCTGGTATTTTATATTTTTGCGGGATTGTCTTGCTAACATGGGATTGCCTTGTAAAAGTTGTCTGGAGCAAATATGGAGACTTTAGCAGGTGAGCAGGCAGTAGTTGAAGTTTTTTGCCATTGTGGAGGAACAGGAAGCAGTTTGGGATTGTGGGAAGACATGTTAGTTGCATGTTCATACTAAAAATGATAAGCAGTAGAATAGTTAATGCTGCTACTTAACTTGACCCTTTTAGGTTACAGACGTAGGCCTGGTCTACACTATAAGGTTAGATCAATATGAACTGCCTTGTGTTGACCTAAATGTTGAAGTATTGTCACTTAAATTTGCTCCCACTGACATAAGTGCCTCTTTCTACCAATTTAGTAACAACACCTCCCCAAGCACCTTAGAGTCATAGTTGATGTAATTGGGACTATACAGTGGCAGTATAGACAGTGTTGCTTATACTGACTGTTACTGGTGGGAAGGGTCCTGAAAGCAATACCTGTACTGGCAATACCATTGATATAAGTGCTCCTGGTGAGGACGCATGCCACAAAACATAAGGAACCAAGTGTCACACACAAAAGCAGTGTAAGAGCTCTAGTGGCTATATACCAATGTAAGTTAGGCGGACATGATTTTGTAGTGTAAATATTGCCTTATGGATTGAAATCAATAGGGTTCGCCCTCTTAGACCCATTGTTTTAGGGTGTCTGCAGAGTCAGGAAGCTATCAATACATTGGTTTATGCTTTGTCCTTGTCTGACATGCCCAGGTTACAATCCAGACTAATAAACAGCTGCGTCATTCCTGTCCTCCAACCTGGGCTGTCCTTTATAATGCCTTTCTGCTGCAGCCTCCACTCTGAATTGCTCACAATCAGCCTCCAGCATGTAAGTCACTCCCAGTTGTGTCTGTTTGTGCTGCGGCCAGCCAGCCACACCTAGGCTCTTACCAGCCTGCATTAAACTGCAAAGTGACCCCAACACACTTACGGTCTCGGCTTTCTCTCCCACAGGCATATGTGCTATACTGCCCAGCCCTCTCCTGAACAATAGAAATGTAAATCAATGGAAATAATACACATGCACTTTATCCCAAATGGAGTTTTCCAAACACGTCAGTTTAAATAAACTGGATTAAATAAAACAAAACAAGTTTTTTAACTACAGAGAGAAAGCTTTTTAAGTGAATACAAATAATGAGGCATAAAAGTCGGAAATAGTTACAAGAAAAATAAAGATAAAATGCAAATGCCTGACTTAACAAATTATGTTAAATTCAAAGCAAAGCTTTTCTCACCACATTGCCCTCAAAAGTCTTACTGGCCAAATTTCTTAGTCCAGAGTCTCTTCTTCTGTTTAATGGTTGCTTCTATTGTCCCGTCTCATGCAGCGAAACAATGGACAGAGAGAGAGAGAGAAGGACAGAGGAGGGGTGTCTTAATGTAGGCTCTCTTTGTTCCTGTCCACTTTCCTGCCAAAGGATGGTCACTTAGTAAGTAACAGACTATCAACATGGTTTACACCTCGCTGAGGAGTCATCTTACCAGCGACAAATAAATTTATTAGTCTTTAAAAGTGCCACAGAACTCCTTGTTTGTTTTGCTGAAATAAACTAACACGACTGCCCCTCTGGAACATCTTACCCTTTGTCTCCCTTCCTGCTTGATGACTCTGTTTACCACTTAAATGCAGATTTAGAAGGGCACACATTCTTTTGTATGAGACAGACCTGTTTGCCAAGTTCTGTCTGGGTAGGGCTGTGGCTTGGAACATGTGTTAACACCACCATACAGTGGCCTCTTATAACCTCACTTGATATTACTATTGTTTACCCACAGGCTTTTTTTGTGATGGTATTCAGGGGTACTGAATACCGGCACCTTTTATTCACAGCAATGTGGCCCTGGCTCCTGCTGCCACTGCTTGGCGACCCCAGGTCCCTAGCCGAGTGCTGGCACCTTTTTTTTTTTTTTTTTAAAAGAGCACTGTTTACCCATGATTCCTTTTAACATTTTACATGAAATAACTATGATGTACAGGTTGTCCCTCTCCTTGCCACACTTCTCTGCTATTTAAGCACATTTAAAAGCAGTTTATTGTTAAAATAATTCTGTGAGTATATATAGTGCTTTTCAATTAAGAGTAACACAGGGGTCTTTCCTGAAGTCTGTAAATTCCAAGGCACTGATCATTAAAGGACTTAATGTATATGCTTAAATTTAAGTAGGTGAGTAGTCTCATTAAAGTCATTCAAGTCTCTGAAGTTTGTGGGAGTACTTACATGCTTAAAGTTAATCATATATGTAAATCTTTGCAGGATTAGGATTTAAAACAGACAAGACAAGAGATCTTTCCTGATCTGGCGGTAACTGAGTCATCATTCGCTCTGAAGAAACAAGAATTTCAGGGGCTCGTAACCTAAGCAAGACTCTTCCTCTCCTCCCAGGAGTATCATGAGAAAAACATCCATTTGGAAAAAACCCTAGCATCCTCTAGGACAGTGGTTCTCAACCTTTTGTGTGTCGCAACACACTTGGCAGCATATTGCAATTTGCGACTTTACAGGACACACTAGCCCACTCCCTCCAAGCCAAATCCAGCCATCTCCCAAGCTCTCCACGACACTCTTACCACTGTGTGGTGACACAGTAATGTGTCCTGACACAGTGCTTGAGAACCATTGCTCTAGGAAGAAGAGACTTAGCAGCCATCCCATAGGGTAGGAGCTAGCAAATGTCTTGTACTCTCACTGCCCTGAAACCAGGAGTCACATATTACCAGAAGTTCTCCTCTTCCCTCCCAGGAGCCCCATTGTTCTGTGCCTCTACATCCAAATTTAGTACTCCTATGATGTTGGGGTTTTTGTTGTTGGCTTTTTGTTTGTTTTGGAGGAAGGATTCTTTTCTTTTCAGTGTGAAACAGTATTTGGCTTCTTAGAAACAAAAGCTTAATTCTTTGCCCTAGGGTTTGGTTGCCAAGGGTACAAACTGACATTTTAAAAAACTTCTTTTTTATTATCTTTCACGCAAATTTGAATGCTTGTGAAAAGGCCTTAAGGCAGAATGTTATCTGCAGAACAGTAATTACATAGATATGTTCTGCTGTATTGCCAGTGTTCTGCAATGCTGTTCTGGTAGGATCAACTCTGGAAGTTGGAAGGTCATTCAGTCTCTGTCCTTTCAGCAGTTCGCTTCTTTGCTGCTCTAGCTGTCAACAAGAAAGCCAGCTGTGGTGGTTTTGGATGTGGAAATAGGTCCCCTTGTGGCTTTTGTGAAAAGAGTTAGGTCTAAATGCAGTTTCTAAGCAGCAGGGCCAGATTATCAAAGGGGTTTAGGGGCTTCAGCTCTGGGCCCTGGCCAAAAGGGGGCCTCTGGCTCCAGCTGCTAAAATCTCTATAATAATCTGCAGACACCCACTCAGCACCGATAGGGCAGGAGCACAGAGAGTGCTCTCCTGCCCTACCAGCACTGTGAGGTGGAGGGGTGTGGGCCCTGGAGCCAGAGGGGTGGGGCTCTGTGTTCCCACCATGCCCCTGGACCAGCTGGTCCATCCCTGAGGGTGGGGCGGGTCAGAACCTGCTCACTCTGCCCGGGGGTGGGACCAGCTGGCACTGCCTGCCCTCTAGCCTCTGGCCCAGTGGCACACAGCTCTCCAGGGCCCATGACCTTGGGGGGGGGGGTGCTGTATTGGGCCTGCTGTGCTGCATGCTAGCTGCTTCCCCGGCAGACTGGCTGGAGTGGGGGCAGGGCGGGAGTGGGGTAGGGGCCCACAGTGGAGGGCAGTCTGGGGCCCCTGCGCTGGTTAATCCGGCCCTGCTAAGCAGATATCAGATGGTAATAAAATTGAATTTTTCACAGTGAGGGTGATTAATATTTGGAACAAACTATGAAGGGCAGTAGTGGATTCTCCCTCTGTTCATGTCGTCAGATCGAAACTGAATGTCTTTCTAGAAGATATGCTTTAGCCAAATGCAAGTTTTTTGGCTTTGTATAGGGGTAACTGGGAAGTGTAATGACCTGTGATGTGCAGGAGATCAGATTACATCATCTGTTGGTCCTTTCCGGCCTTAACCTCTATGAATAAAAATGATTTTTGGAGTGGATTTGAACAGACAGCCTGAAGGTTAAACACTAAATATTTCTTTATTAATCACATGAATCATCTAGTCCCATTTATAGTATTCTAGGAAAAATAAGTTAATACCTTTTTTCACGTCTTTCCAGGTGCTATGTGGCATTAACACTCTTGTAAGTACACATTTAGGGCTAAAAGGAATGATTGAGTCTATGTACACACGATCAGATTAAAGCGCAACATGGCAATCATGCTATAAAAAACACGTGACCTTTATTGTGGGATAGTGCGTACACACGTCGCTCCTTGCAATGCAACAGAATTCTTTGCAATATCACGGTGTAGCGCAATGAATTCTGGGCACCTATCCCATAGTTCAATTTTCCCTGAATCGGCGCTTGGAATCATGGGATGAAGGAAAGGAACGCAAAGCACCATGGGTAAACTCTCAGTTTCCTGTGGTGCACTGTGTTCCCCTTGCGTCTTCCTTGTTGCCAATAGCAACTCGCGCCTATTTTCAACAGTGCAGTGATGCACCGCACCACTTGCGAGCAATCACAACAGCGACAGCATGGATCCTGCTGTGATCTCCACTTCAGCATTCTAAATACATCTCGGCTGGTTGCTCAGTACGCAATGAGCTCCGAGTCAGACGAAGAGGCTGAGGAGCAGGGGCAGATCGATGCCATGCAGAGCAACAGCACCGCGTTGCTCAGCTCCTTCACCGATCATCCGCACACGGTGCAATGCCGTTTCTGGTCGCGAGAGACGAGCACCGAGTGGTGGGATCGCATTGTTATGCAGCTGTGGGATGACGAGCAGTGGGTACAGAACTTTCGAATACGGAAAGCAACCTTTCTGGAACTGTATTCAGAATTGGCCCCTGCCCTGCGACGTAAAGACACCAACATGAGGTCAGCCCTAACCATGGAGAAGCGTGTTGCAATTGCTGTCTGGAAGATGGCGACTCCTGACTGCTACCGGTCGGTTGCAAACCAGTTTGGAGTCGGGAGGTCCTCCGTCGGATTAGCCCTCTCACAAGTCTGCCGAGCCATCAATCGCGTTCTGCTACGGAGGACGGTGACGTTGGGCAATGTTCGTGAGATTGTGGACGGCTTTGCTGCCATGGGATTCCCTAACTGTGGGGGAGCCATAGACGGCACACACATCCCTATTTAGGCTCCAGACCATCTCGCGACTGAGTACATCAACAGTACTTCTCCATGGTGCTGCAAGCACTCGTGGATCACAAGGGGCGTTTTACGGACATCAATGCTGGGTGGTCGGGAAAGGTGCATGATGCCCGCATTTTCAGGAACACTGGTCTGTACCAGAAGCTGCAAGGGGGTACCTTCTTCCCTGATCAAAAAATTACAGTGGGGGATGTGGAGATGCCCATAGTCATCCTCGGAGACCCAGCATACCCACTGATGCCATGGCTGATGAAGCCGTACACTGGTAACCTAGATCGCAGCAAGGAGCGATTCAATTACAGATTGAGCCGCTGAAGAATGACTGTGGAGTGTGCCTTCGGCCGCTTAAAAGGGCGCTGGTGATGTTTGTATGGGAGGCTGGACTTGGTGGAGGACAACGTCCCTGCTGTGATTGCGTCATGCTGTGTCCTTCATAACATTTGTGAAAGTAGGGGAGAAAAGTTTTCCCCGGGGTGGGCTATGGAGGCACAGCGCCTCGAGGAAGCATACGAACAGCCAGCCACTAGGAGTATTAGGGGGGCCCAAGGAGAAGCTGCTCGCATAAGGGAGGCACTCAGGGAGCATTTCAATTATGCCTGCCCCTAGTTAACTTCCAGGATGCATCAGGTGCACCTTATGAGATTTTCAATGTGTACAAATAAAGCCACTCTTCAAATTATTTGTTACTGTTTTTATTAAAACCTAAAAAGGGGGGGAGGGTTACAGGTGGGTGTAGCTGTGGGTCTCTAAAAAGTAGCTTTGGGGGGGACTGGATGTTGCAGTGTACCAGGGGGACGGGTGGCCTTCTTTGAAGGACTACGGGGTGTGGGAGGCAGACACGGCTGAACTGTATGGAGTGGAGCCTGAACATTAATGGCCTGGGTCTGCAAAGCAATCATGCTCTTGAGCAGTTCTGTTTGCTCCTTCATCACGCTTATCAGTTTGTCCCTGTGTTTCTGCCTCCTCTGTTGGGATTCCTCTCTCCAGGCTCGATTCTCCCTCGCGGATTCCTGTGCTGTTTTCAGCAGGTCCTGAAACATATCCTCCCTGTTTCTTTGAGCACGCTGCCGAATGTTTCTCATGAAGTCAGCTGGGGTAGACATCGGCCTTGTGAAGGTCGAATCTAATAAAAAAAAATAATAATAAAGCTGTTGTTAACATATAGCCTAGATAACCAATGTAACCTTCCAGTAGCACATTCCAGTGGAAGGTGCAGGGCAGTCAATATCCTATGCTTCGCTGAAGCGGACAAGGTACGTCCTAATATAAAGCTTACTGGGGGCTAACATTCTGCACAGGGCACACAGATGGAACCCGATATCTCTCTCCTCAGAGTGCCCCTGCCAGCTAGAATACATATCCTACATGCCACCGGTTGCAAGCCAGGACCGTATGCTGTTGCACTGTGTGCTGCCATGGTTCCCAGGGTTTTGCTTTGCAGCTGGTGAGGCAGAGTATCCGTCTTTGGGAGCGTAGACACAAACGCTCTCCCATCTAACCTGAGTAGTAGGCTCTGGAGGCACATCGAGGAAACCTTTACTGACCTAAATGCAGATGATTATTTGACAATCACTGCTTGTGTTGATGCACTTCTAATGAATGCAGAGTCAAGAGCGTGCACAGCGGGGACTGAGACAGCAAGCACCCCCGCCCCGGACAATGATATTTTAGCAGGAGCCATAGCTGCACGAAAGAGAAACTTACCGGAACCCCCCTCTGCCGCCTCAGAGGACACGCTGCAATTCATGTCTTGGGTGGACGTCTCAGCGGGGGTGCAGAAGAGCTCCTGGCTACACGCTGTTGTGCTTTCCTCCAGGTCATCCTCCATCTTCTCTTCCTCATCGATCACGTCCTCATCCTGCTCAGGTCTGGCTTCACTGGATGAGGGGGGGCCGATGTGTCCATGGGACTCTTTGCAGTGGTTGTGGGGTCCCCACTGAGGTTGGCTTCGATCTCCTTATAGTACCTGCATGTAGCAGGCGCTGATCCCGAACGGCGGTTTGCCTCCTTCGCTCGGTGATAGGTTATTCTTAGCTCCTTCGCCTTTGATCTGCACTGCACAGTGTCTCTATCATAACCTCTCTCTAACATGGCCCGAGAAATTATACCAAATGTATCATAATTTCGCCTGCTGCCGTGTAGCTGCACCTGCACAGTGGACTATACCCAGATGCTGATCAGGTCCAGCACCTCTGCCGTGCTCCAAAGGGGTGCGCGTCTTCTACGACGGGCCGCCATTGCTACTGAAGATCGGAGCTGCACTCCACTCCACGAGGAAGAGAACAGGAAGTGAAACAGACGAGAAATTCGAAAATCCCGGGAATCTGATCAGGGCGGGGACTGTTTCATCACGGCCACAGAGCGGGTGCGGGGAAGACCAGAGAGGACGACTTTGGAATGCTGGGACAGTTCTGGAGGCCAATCATTGTGCGGGAAGCGTACACACGAGTGGAAAGGCGCAACAGCTGTTCCGCTTTAACTGCTACCACCCTCGTCGAGGTGGTTTTTGTATTGCGCTACAATAAGGCAGTTAATGCGAAACAGCCCTATTGCACGTGTGTACGCTGTTGTTGGTATCACGCGGTAATGATTGTTAATGCGCGATAAAGTGATCGTATGTACAAGGCCTGAGCCTTTTTATACTTAAAGGACTATGCCCCATTTGTATATTCTACTGTGATTCCTCCTCCTTTAATTAATTATTTCTTGTCTACCAGGAAAGATGTGGACAAGTTGGAGAAAGTCTGGACAAGAGCAACAAAAATAATTAAAGGTCTAGAAAACATGATTTATGAGGGAACATTAAAAAATTTGAGTTTATATAGTCAGGAGAAGAGAAGACTGCGAGGGGATATGGTAACAATTTTCAAGTACGTAAAAGGAGGAGGGGGAAGAAAAGTTGTTCCCTTTAACCTCTGAGTACAGGACAGGAAGCAGCGGTCTTAAATTGCAGTAAAAGTGGTTTACCCTGGACATTAGAAAAAACTCCTGTCAGAGTAATTAAGCACTGGAATAAATGGCCTGGAGAGGTGATGGGATCTCCATCATTGGAGATTTTTAAGAATGTATTTGAGAAACACCTGTTAGGGATGGGCTAGATAATACTTAGTCCTACCCTAAATCCAGGAGATTGGTCTAGATAACCTCTCGAGGTCCCTTCCAGTCCTATGCTTCTATGATTGCTTTCCTTTTTCTTATAGTTAATGCTGTATTAAAGCTATAACATAGTCATATAATGACAAACGTACTCTTTTAATGTCTGTTTAATATATATCCATGTCTAATTAGAAAAATCAGTCTTGCAACTCCAATTTTAATTTGGCCCTTTAGAAACATGAAAAGTACTTCTGATAACATTTTTTTTTCTCTCCGTGGTAAGTGAACATTTTAAACTAAAGATCTACTCGTTCTTGTATAAAATTCTGATTGAATTTAGCTACTGAAATTTCAGGGATTGAAACATTTAACGCATACTTGCTAGCCAGAAGACTGGAGCCACTAGCTAGAGGAAAATATAAAGGATGGGAAGTGAGAGAAGATTTACTGGGCCTTTGCCCTTGAGCAGTGAAAACTAGCCTCCTCTCAACTTTTCCTCCCCACATCTTGGAATACAGGAATGTGCTGATATTCCTATAAAGTTGCTGTCCCTGGGTCCTGTAGGGAATTTTATCTTTTCTATCAGCTTCTAGCTAATAGGAGTCTTTCAGCTTTGAAGCTGCTCTCAACTGTCTCTGGCTCCTGCAAAGAAAAATAACAATCTATGTACTTCAGCTGCCACCCTCAGCTTGCTGATCAGTGGATAAGTGGTATTTGGGCTTGTCTACCTGAGGACACTCAGCGCTTTCCAAGAAGTGGGATAATGAGCTCTATGGAGGTGTGGTTTCTAAAGGACACCATTGTGTTTCATATTAATTGGTCCATGTAGATCTGCTGGTATACTTTAAGGTAGTGCTGTTTGAAACAGTACTACATTAAAGTACACCAGGGAACTTCAGTGTGTACAAGCAGGATACACAGACCAGTTAGTGCAACACATTAGTTCACTTTAGGAATCACAACCCCACAGAATTCATTATCCCACTGTGAAGACAAGCTCTCAGGAAAATTAATCTAAATTAACTAAATGTGTGAATTTAAAATGGATTAGTTAAACTTAATTAAAACAAGCCAAATTAATGCTACTTTAATTCTCAACGAGAGTGTCCACAAAGGTTTAATGCAGTTTAATGAAATCACCTTAAATTCACATCTTTAGTTAATATGGATTAATTTTCATGAGTGTCCCCATGTAGACAAGCCCTATATCTCTTTAACTCTCCTTCCCCTCACTACAGCCAGGAGGTGGTTTTTGACACTCTACACCTCTGCCTCCATGTTAGGTTGTCTTCTCATTATATGTGAATAGCCCCAGTGCCTGCGTTGGCTGTTGACTACTGGTTTCACAAGCCGCATCAGTGAAACTTGATTTGATTCTTGTCGGTTTCATTGCTGCCACAGAAGGTTCAGAATTGCAGCAGGAAAAACTGATAAGGTTCAAGTTAATTTTCCTTCTGCTGTAGGGAAGTAGAACTGAGGGACTGAAATTATCTATCACAAATATAGGAAGTTAGCGCTGAATTGTTTTGTTTGGTTTACATTCAAATGGCTTTCTTTGCAACAATAAAAAATATTTTAAAAAAAGAAAGATTAGCTGCAGCAGGAGTTGCTCTTAGATTCCTCATGCCAGGAAAATGTTTGTACATGCAAATAGATTTTTCAAGCCCTAAGTCTGCGTTCTTGTTTGCTTCAGGTTTTGTTTTGTATTCCTTTTCAGTAAGAGGTTTCTTTCATTTTATTTCATAATCAATATCTTCTGGCATGTTGATCAGTAATATTTGGGTGGTAGACAGCCAGCAGGGCAGCAAAATTGGCTGTGTGCAATAAAATAAGATTAAATTTGAATATATTTATTTTAGGAACAGAAATATAAAAACACTGATAGAAACTGGAGGCGGTTCTCTAGAAAACAGTAAATTTAAGATGAGAGGGTGTTGGTGTATAACAAAACAAACAAGCTTGCAATATAACTCACTTGTGAAAAAAGCCAATTCTGTTTTTGGGTAAGTATGTTGATTTCATGTAAAACTAGGGGACTATGATATGGCACTCTGCTGGGACCATATCTGAAATATTATATGTGACACTCTCAGTTTAAGAAGGAGAATTCTAAGTGTGGAGGAAACACACATAGAAATATTATACAAGGATTAGAGGGTGGGACAGGGAGAGAAATGCATAGAACCCAATTTCTACACTCTGGAAAATAAAAACTTGCAGGAAAGGAATCTATCCTTGCAGGAAAGTGATCTTGAACGAAATGTAAATGAAGAAAGCATTGTCGATATAACAAGATGATAGAATAAGAAGTAGTAAGAAGTGTAATACGGTAATAAGGAAAAAGAATATTCTTATGTACGTATGCTATATGTTATTCATAATAATGAAGAACTCCCTTCTCTGGATCTGTTCAAGAACAGATTACAGTAGAGAAGCAGAGTCTTTTACTGGATGACTGAAAAGTCTTTTCTTGCCCTGTGTATCAAATTATTGTAGTAAGGTAGATCAATGTTTTTTGACTGGCTTCCTATATTGTGTGAGGGAGCTCTCAGGGACTGGTGCCGGACCATGGACCAGTTGTTGAGAAACTAAATTAGATAATACAGTGGAATGACATACTTTTGGCTCCTGCCCTCTCTCCCTGTCTGTTTCTAGTGGAATTACCTCTTTCCTTGTAGATACTGGAAGCAGTCCCAACACCAGACATGTTGTTACAGGAAGGTTACAGGACCCTGGCTACAACCTATAGCTTAGGCCCTAAGGTTTGATCGGTTCGGTAGGCACAACACCGGGAAACAAGATAAAAGCAAACTGCATTTATTAAAAATACAGACAAGAAAGCAAAGAAATAGGAAAGCACCAGTGCTTAAGCCCCTTCAGCAGATGGGAACCCCAGTTAAACAACTGTGGGCAAGGAGCATGGGGAGCGATGACACATGCGGCGAACATAACAGTTGCCCTGACAACGAGGTTCCAGATTGCGGGGGGAGGGGAGGGGTCTTAGCCAGCTTCTTATACCTTTTTTTGCTTACTAAGTGGGTAAAAGGCAAGCACATTTGGTGGTTTTTTTACACCTATTTACAACATTTTTTTGCCCCGGTCTTATCTTATTGTTTACAGAGCTTGCAAGTTATGTCTGCTACCTATAGAATCATAGAATCATAGAATCATAGAATAATAGGGTTGGAAGGGACCTCACGAGGTCATCTAGTCCAACCCCCTGCTAAAAAGCAGGACCACTCCCCCTAAATTATCCCAGCCAGAGTTTTGTCTAACCGAGCCTTAAAAATCTCCAAAGATGAAGATTCTACCACCTCCCTAGATAGCCCATTCCAATGCTTCACCACCCTCCTAGTGAGAAAGTTTTTCCTAATATCCAACCTTGACCTCCCCAGCTGTAATTTGAAACCATTGCTCCTTGTTCTGTCCTCTGTTACCCTCGAGAACAGCCTAGCTCCCTCCTCTTTGGAGCAACCCTTCAAGTAGTTGAAGGTTGCTATCAAATCTCCCCTCAGTCTTCTCTTCTGTAGACTATATAAGCCTAGTTCCTTCAGTCTCTCCTCATAAGTCATGTGCCCCAGCCCCCTAATCATTTTTGTTGCCCTCCGCTGGACTCTTTCTAATTTGTCCACATCCTTTCTGTAGTGGGGAGCCCAAAACTGGACACAGTACTCCAGATGCGGCCTGACCAGTGTCGAATAGAGGGGAATTATCACATCCCTCGATCTGCTGGCAATACTCCTACTGATGCAGCCTAATATGCCATTGGCCTTTTTGGCAACAAGGGCACACTGTTGGCTCATATTCATCTTCCCGTCCACCATAACTCCCAGGTCCTTTTCTACAGCGCTGCTACTTAGCTGATCGGTCCCCAGCCTGTAGCAGTGCATGGGATTTTTCCGTCCTAAGTGCAGGACTTTGCACTTGTCTTTGTTGAACCTCATGAGGTTTCTTTCGGCCCACTGTTCCAATTTGTCCAAGTCTCTCTGGATCCTGTCCCTGCCCTCCAGACTATCTACCATTCCCCCCAACTTGGTGTCATCCGCAAACTTACTAAGCACGCAGTCTATTCCATCATCAAGATCATTAATGAAGATGTTGAATAGAACCGGCCCCAGGACCGACCCCTGGGGCACTCCACTCGTTACCGGTTGCCAACCAGACATTGAGCCATTGATTCCTACCCGCTGAGCCCGTTGATCTAACCAGTTTTCGATCCACCTTACGGTCCACTCGTCCAACCCATACTTCCTTAACTTGCCAACGAGAATGCTGTGGGAAACCGTATCAAAAGCCTTGCTAAAGTCAAGGTATATCACGTCAACGGCTCTTCCTGCATCCACAAATCCAGTCATCTCATCATAGAAGGAAATCAGGTTGGTCAGGCACGATTTGCCTTTGGTGAATCCATGTTGACTGTTCCTGATCACTCTATTTTCCTCCAAGTGTTTCAGGATGGATTCCTTGAGGACCTGCTCCATGATTTTCCCAGGGATTGAGGTGAGGCTGACCGGTCTGTAGTTCCCCGGATCCTCCTTTTTTCCTTTCTTAAAGATAGGTACTATATTTGCCTTTTTCCAATCCTCCGGGACCACCCCCGTTCGCCACGAGTTCTCAAAGATAATGGCCAGCGGCTCTGCAATCACTTCCCCCAACTCCCTCAGCACCCTCGGATGCAGTTCATCCGGCCCCATGGACTTGTGCACATCCAATTTCATTAAGTGTTCCCTACTTAGTGGGAGCAAGGTACATCCTTGGTCAGTACCAGCTTTGTTTTGCTTATACACAAAGTTAACTTTTGGTCAGAGCTGATTAATGGCCGACACCACCTGCTAAAGCTTATTGCATTACAATGTCTTCCGTTGGGCACTACACTTTACCCCCTAGGTGGTGGAACCGTTTATAACCCTGATGAGGGGTGCCAATCTTAAAATTAACCCTTAAAACTAGGGCCTGCATCTTTTGCCATTAAACCACTGCTCTGTAAAATATTGGTACCAAAGTGGGCTGTCTCCCAACCAGTATGGTTTAGGGCCCGCCTTTTTAATTTTGGACCAAGGCTTCCAAAGAAGGGGAAACCAGTTAATCTACAACTTAATTATTTCCGCATTAAGGCCTACTTAGGACCTTAACATTAAGAAAATTTTAAAGGTTTGTTCTTATTTTATTTTACCCCCAGAATGGTATTTATTACTTTACACTGCCTCTGTTACTCTGGGGCAAGGCATTATCCAACAGTAGCTAAAAGGAAACCCCATAATAAAATAATGCATTCTGTAAATTTAACAATCATAGTCTCTGGTGGGCATAAAAGATGGTGAAACGGTCCGATGGCACTTGCCTGGTGTGCGGCTGGCCTGTATTTTTTTTTTTTTTTTTTAAATTTACAGTTGGGCAAATTTTATAAACAGCTGCAGCCCTGTCCAGGGCAACATGAAAGGTGGGAATGCCCCAAGCTTGTGCCCAGTAGCATGCCTCCTCTGGACCCAAATGTTCTAAATGGGTGTGTATCCGGGAGGTGAAGAGGGAGCACGAGCCCCGTCTGTTCCCATTTAATGTCCCAGAATTAAAATCTTAGCAGCAATGCAGGCACTCAAAGCAATTAAAAAAAAGGTACCAAAGCAATAAAAAATAATAAAAAAAAAAACCTTTGAGCCTCCTCTTCCCCCGCAGCACACAGCCAAATGCAGCTGTACAACTGTATACTCGCAGAGGAGGAAAGCATGAAAAATTTGTGTCCAGAGTCTTAAAATCCCTTCGATCCGCCTCTTAACATAAGGGTGCTAGGAGTTACTCAGGCAATCAAACAGGATGCCCCAGCAAAAAAAAAAAAAAAAAAAAAAGGGGGGGGGGGGGGAAGGGGGCTTGGGGGGAAGAGGGCTCTGGAGCAGCTGCTCCGTTATCCCCTTGACGCAATGGAGCAGGCCCCCAGCCTTGTTACCTCCTCTGGGACCAGCTGCAATGCATCAGCTCCCTGGTCCCAGCAGTGGGGCTGCCTGGATTTTATGCTTTTACCCATCCTCTGCATGCAGAGCCCTGGAGCTCTGTCTGGGTGTTATCTTGTATGATTTATATCTGTTGAGGGGCCTTCCCAGAGGGTCCCTTAGCTTTACTTGTAACTAGGATTGAACGTCCTTTGCAGGATCCTTCCCTGGCTGAGCTTCTTTTTCCCACTCCCCACCTTCATCACTGAAATCCCATACGTCCCTGTCCCGTGTTTCAGGGTCCCCATCTGATGCTATTAGGGCCCGAACCTTTACTTGGGACCTGGTGGGGTGGGGGTTCTGTAGAAGGCGGTGAAGGCATAGTGGATCACCCCATCTTGCTTGCAGGTTCTCTGCTGGACAGCTTTCAAAGCCTCAGCCAGCATAGTGTTTCTTTCCAAAAGAGCTCGCTTATCATTCCTCGGGATGATAACAGCCTGTTTCAGCTGTTCAACATCAGTTGTTAACCCTTTCACCACAACTTCACCATTACAGGGCTTGGGGTCCCAATCCCCACAGCGAAGGGTGTGCACCTCTACTGTCAAGACAGTAGCCCGGGCTTTATGGTTGTGTTTGGGCTGTACCAGTTTTAATTGCTTGTGGAGCAAGGTTATTCCAACAGCCTGAGTATTACAGGTTGCTTTTAATCCATTTATTTCCCCCTGTAATCGCCTATTCTTCAAACAACATTCTCGATCCTGGCTGTTCCTCAAGGCAGTCAGAAAAAGCCATCCAGCCTGTTGGACATCCTTACTTGTGGCCAGGGGGAGGGAATCCAACACTTTCTCTAAATCACAGGGTGAGCCATTCCCAATTTCCAAGTCAAATGACGCCACCAGGGTCACCTGGTTCCACTTTTATGCCACCCAGCTCCAGGCTGACGTGGCGGGCAGTTGGCTCTCAACTTCAACCCTCTTTCTGTCTTTCCTCTTAAAGAATGAAAACATCCTATTTGTGCCACCGAACCCTGCCCATTGCACCAAGTGTTACAAGGAGGTTAGAGGAACCTGGCTACAACCTATAGCTCCACTGCTAAGGTTCGATCGGTTCGGTAGGCACAACACCGGGAAACAAGATAAAAGATAAAAGCAAACTGCGTTTATTAAAAATACAGACAAGAAAGCAAAGAAATAGAAAAGTGCCAATGCTCCATGCTCGCAGTCGTTTAACTGAGGTTCCCGTTTGCTGAAGGGGCGTAAGTATTGGTGCTTTCTTATTTCATCGCTTTCTTGTCTGTATTTTTAATAAATGCAGTTTGCTTTTATCTTTTATCTTGTTTCCCAGTGTTGTGCCTACTGAACTGATCAAACCTTAGTGCCTAAGCTATAGGTTGTAGCCAGGGTCCTGTAACCTTCTTGTAACATGTCACCCAGGTTTTGGGATTTAGCTAGGCCTCTTTTGTCACCCATCTTGTGCATCTGGTGGTGAAGGTGCAACAGTGCTCCTCTTTTATATCTACACCTCATCTTTGAATGCTTATTTTGGGACAGCTGTGAGCAGTTTCTCTCACAGAACCCCCAGTCAGCACTTACACATGCTCTCTGTCTGCCATCTTCATAAATGAGGAAATCTTGTCTTTTACATCCCAAGAGACTGTTGGGTGGTGTACCAGTTTTAGCCTCTGCTGTTGTTTGGCAAGGCGGAACAGGGGAAGTCCAAGGCACAAAAAGATTAATCTATAAGGAGAGTCTGTTGTGGTCTACTGAGAGAGAGCTGTGTTACAGAAACCTTCAGCCATGTTCAGGAACTTGATGGCTTCAGAGTACTTTCCCTTCTATAAATTTACATTTCATGCTGCTACTTGTTCTGTAATCTTGGGGTATCCAATAGAAACTGGTGTTCCATGGGTTTGATGGTGGTACTGGCTTCCTTTCAAAACAAAATTCCCACTGCACCAATGACTCCCATGTGGTGTAGAAGGACGATAGCTTTGAAGAAACTTCTTAGAATCCAAACTCACAGATTCACTATAGAAATAGTTGAGGTTTGCCTCCAAAGATGGTGAAAAGTCATGTAACATCCTTTCCAGAGGTATCAAAGGATGCAGACTTCCAGTGGACCATCTAGACTGAGCTCGGAGAGCTGTCTGGTTGTCAATGTTTTGTTGGGGTTGGAGTTGGTCAAAATTTTTCTGGCACAATGCCTTTTCTGTTAGAAAATGTTGTTTCAGCAAAATCAATTTGCCACAGAAATATGTCATTCAACAAAATTTTGTTTTGAAAAAAGTATTTTGATCTGGTTGAAACATTTGGCTACATTTTTACCTTATTGGATCATATCATTCTGATTTTTAGTTTAAATATAAAATATAAAAAGTTAATCAGAATGAAATGTTTCAATTTTAATTGAATCTTTTAAAATAATCATTTTGTGGGAAGATTTGTAATTTTTTGTTTTTGTTCCAATTTGGAGCATAACTGTTTTTCCAAGTGTCAGAATCTCCTGCAGAATAGAAATTTCAAGTTTTACCCAACTCTGATTGCTTTTTTGTTTGCATGTGTAAAACCTCCCACAACACTAAACATTCAGTTTTGAAGGACATTTAAAAAAGCTAGTTAGAGAAATACAAAGAGATTGCATACAATATATTGGTGCACGTTTAGCTAATCTGTACTGTTCTGTTACTATTTTTTTTAAATAATACATAGCCGTTTTTTAACAAAATAATTTGCTGTATGTGTATATTTGTTTAAGAATATAATAACACAATTTTCAGAACCTTTCTATTAACAGTTAAATATTTTTTTATTTTACAGCATACGCAATTCAGGCAGCTGAGAACATAAGCCCTAATACGCTAGCAGATGCTAACTCTAGGGCTTTGTTGCTTTGCAATGGACCTTTAGAGCACTATGACTTTCTGATCAAAGCAGAAGAGCTACGGAATGATGAACAACAGCGAAGAGTCATACAGTGCTTGCAGAAATTACATGAGAACCTTAAAGGCTACAGCATCAGTCCAAACAATCTTCTGTCAAAGGTGAGGCTTGTGGTGATAAATGAGAGAAAACTGCTTTAAATGCTTCTCCTCAGTACTTATGTTCTGCTACATGAGTATGTTTAAAGAGATACTGTCAAGTTTAAAAATATCCTTCTTAGTTACTAACTTTGGCCTCAGACCCTTTGCAATCAGACCCTTGTTCCTGCATGGAGCTCCATTCTTTGTTTTCATTTTATAAGTGGCTCCCCATAAATTATGTAACATTTTAGGAGTGGGTGAATCCTTAATTTTGCATGTTTGTTTCAGTGTTACAGGGGGAGGGAAGTGGGTCTGGAAAATAACCAAAAAATGCATTACATTTAAACTAAAAGAATTATAAAGCTAAATCAAATGTACTTTTTGTCACATATGCTGTCTGCTTTTTGTATTTCACTGAGCTTTAGCAAAAAGGCAGAATCAGTTTCTGGTCCTTGTGCCCAGGCAGAATGCTGGAGTGCTTGAGTTGTGAGAACTGCAGGCAAATGCTTGTCATCACAGACTCTGCAATTAATATTTTTCAATGAATGCTAAGATTCTAATTAATCTTGAGCTTTGTAAAATATTTAAAAAACAAAACTTAAATACTGGACGTAAATCCCTTTTTTACAGTCTAAGTATGCATGGTACTTCACAAATCAAAAGAGGTGTCCCCACCCTGAGTCATTTGCAGTCTGTGATAGACTTGGAACATCAAGAGAGAGCAGTAAACAGAATGAGGAAGGGACAGGATTTGGTGGAACAAGTGAATGATTAGAGAGGTGCTTCTTTTCAATTATGCTCATGTCCCAGTGTACCTATTGCAGCCCCTATCCCTTTTATGACAGGGAGCTGTTGTAGTAGATTGTTTGTCTTCTTCTAGTATAGTATATAGATATTCCTGCCTTTTGGGAAGAGATGATGAGTAGAGATCCAGAGTCACATGAAGACTTGGGAGGGAATTCCACACCTTTGCAGCAGTCCTGAGAGCAGAGGTATCTGCACTGAGCAGGAGTCAGCTATAGGAGGGTTTGGGAAGGGAAGGTGTAAAGCCCTGGAAGAACGGCTGTAAGGACTGTGAAGCCCTGGAGACAAGGCAAGATTTTAAAGGGCAGTGAAAGTGTTGTGCCTTATGTTAAATCTTTATTCATGATGAGAAGAGAATTGGAGATACACACTTGTCTGAATCATTATTTCACTTTCTTGAGCTTGTGGATTAACCCATCACTTTCCTGGGCTTTTCTTCAAAAAATGCCAATTCAGGAATTTCTTTTAAAAATAAAATAATCAAAAATAGAATACTGTTTCCAAAACGAGGAATGCTTCCTGAAACTCTGCCTCTATTTTTAAACTTCTTTTGCAGTTCTAGGTATGTGTGTGTGCGCCTAGGGCCCCAGATTGCCATAATGCCCTTTAAACTCTGCTTCTGAGTCCCAAAAGAAACACCTGAAAATCAGTGTTTGAGCCACCAGCAGAGGAAGGGATTTTTTCCCCCTTAAAATTACCCATAGAGGGTATCTCCTATACTTCATATCCAGAGGGCATGTTCTGTGGTGCCTAGATCTTATTGTCACATAGATGCAGGGGGATGGATTTCTAGGCGTCCTTTTCTAATGCAGGTCAGGGAAAATCCTTTATAGACACATTCCATGAGGCCAAAGATCTATATCTGGAGGCCAGTTGATGTAGGAATAAACTGGTATTTCTTTTGCCCTCTCCTTGAGGATATTATGTGGGAGCTTTTAATTTAATGATCTGTATGCATTTCTAATAAATTTTGGAAATTGCTTGGTGCTCTGTTGAACAAAGTGAGATGTTCAGTGGTATGTGTTAAAATATGTGCAGTAAGAAAAGAGCAATAACATTTATTCTAAATACTAATTTATACCCTTGTTCACATGTGAACTTTTAAAAGTATATCTTAATTTTTTTACTGGCTGAGTTTGGCCTTCTATCTCAGATGCTGATTTTCTTTTCTCTTCACAAAGCACATTTTGCATGTAATGTGAGAGCTGACTGATGCACCTGCACTTGCTGTAAGGCTCCGTAGAGTATGTGTATACTGCAGTTAAAAGCCTGTTGCTGGCCCATGCAACCTGACTCAGACTTGTGGGGCTTATTTAATGTTTAATGTGTAGACGTTAGAGCTCAGGCTGGAGCCCAGGTTCTGAGATCCTGTGGGGGGGTGGGGTCCCAGAGATCAGGCTGCAGCTCATCTGCACTTCAGTGAAAGAGTCTTGTAGCTTGAGCCCAGTGAGCCTGATTCTGTTGGTCCAGACAAGCTGCAGTGTCGATGTACCCCTAGCAGGCTTAAAAAAGTAACATTTTGACTTACAATAAACCTACGCACAGTCATTTGGATTTCTTAATCATGGAATTGGTTGCAATTTTAAGGGGTTAATCCAGTAGAAAATAACCTCTTTAGCTGTTGGCCCATAAGAGCTTTGTAGCCCAAGTGTATTCCACTGCTAGGTAGGCTAATCCTGGTTCCTTGGGAGGCATATCAGATTTTCCACAGCTATTATGTGTTGTTTACCACCTGAACACAGTGTCTGACTACATACAGTCCAATTGTCATGTATGGGACATCTTTTCCTGAGTGTATCGGGGGAGCAGAGGGAACAAAATATACATTAAAAATGTTCTGAGAGTATCCTAGGCATCCTGACGTCCTGATCCAGTATGCAGAAGAAAACTAATTCCCATTGGACCACAGCTGAAATTTCAGATTCTTCTCTTGATAACAGGCCTTCTTGATATTGAGCGCGCTTTTTTAATTGATCAGAATGGAGAGGCAAATGGCTCAGCCTTTTAACTTCAAAAACAGACGATCAACTAAAAAACAATAGTGAAGGGATTGTGCATGAATTGAAGATGTATCAAGTATCTTTTAATAAAATAAATCCCCTAGCCATCTGGAAGGGCCTACTACACATTTACTTCCTTCACCTAAACATCCACATTTTGTTTAAATTAATGAAAAAAAATCACAGACCTTTGTGAGGATGATCTTTGGAGTCAGTTTTCCTCAATGTTTTCCAAATACACCGTTTCTAGTGGCATTATGCAATTTGTCATTCTAGTGTTGATAATTCCCATTTGTAGAATGATTGCATGTGTGAAATTTAAAGTAGCAAAAATCTAATAAACCAGAGGGAAGTGAGCTCATTTCCATGAACTCTTCATCCTCCAGTTAGCTCCTCAACATTTGGCCAGAGATCTGTTTTTGAGTTTTGATATTAGGTGCACACGCTCCTCAATCCACTTCAATTCGTATGATAGTTTCTAGGAACTATACATGAATTAAAAAAAACCCAAAAAACTATCCAGAATGGGAGACAGTTATCTGCCTTGTTCTTGAATTAATTATGGGCTTTTACCTTTTGAGTGTGCTACTAAGCTATCTTCTGTTGTGGTTCTTTGGGAAAAAGAGTTGTCTTTCAGTGTGACCTGAGGATAGGAGGATTCGAACCCTGACCTTGTTGCGGTTGTTCCAGAGCTTTGAACCTATTGCTGAATGAGCTTTACCTCTGTCTTTGGGAGTTTTTATGCCTGATTATGTTGATTGGACTATACGGAATGATTGTCGCTGTTAAGATAGATGTCTTTTTTAAGGACTGATAGCAAATAGAGGAGCAGCTGTGATGTGCTGTATTTTAGTCATACTGCTTAGAAGACTGTGCACAGTTGTATCTTTTTGAACATTTTATGAAGCTTCTGGTTAAGCTACAGTACTCTGGCCTTGAGGTGACAAGTGCATGAATGCTGTGGTAGTGCTGTTGTATGAGAGGAATGGTTGGAGTTGTCACATAGTTGAAAATGGTGCCAGTGACAGGAACTGGTACTTTATTATTCAGTGACAATGCTGATTCTAGCATGACCCCATGACTACACATTTTTTAATGGGGTCAGATTCCCCTGATATAAAGTGAGCCCATGATGTTGACTAGTTCTTTAAAACATATTTTGTTAGCGTCACTTCAGTCTTGTTTCAGTTGAGCCACTTGTTCCAAATTCAGGCTTCTGTCTCCATCCATTTAGATATCTGGGAGGAGGCAATACCATCTGTACTGGATGAAAAAGATAAAGTGTGTCACCAGGAAATTATTTGTGTTGCAATTGTTTCATTCAGAATGCCTTTCTAATGTTTGTATGGAAATATGAAATAAGATCAGTTACAAGACTGAGCTCTGTGGGATTCCACACACCAGAACTCTTGGTGAGGAGCAATAATTACCTATCCTAACTCAGTAGGGCCTATTAGAAAAGAAAGTATAATGAACTTGGTGTGATTCTGTTGATGGGAAAGTGTTATTACCATTATATAAGGTGCTGGTGAGACCTCTTCTGGAATTCTCTGTGCAGTTCTCGTCCCCCATGTTTAAGAAAGATTAATTCAAACTTGAGCAGGTACAGAGAAGGGCTACTATAATGATCCAAGGAATGAAAAACCTGCCTTACGAGAAGAGACTCAAAGGCTAGGTCTACACTTACTAAAATTAGTTTGAATTAGTTAGTTCGAACTAATTCAAACTAATTTTAGTTAGTTCGAATTAGCTTAATTCGAATTAGAAAAGGTTAGTTCAAACTAAGCAAGTGCCATTCATGGCACTTGCTTAGATCGAATTAGCGATCCCCATTCATTTCAATGGCCGGTTAATTCACACTAAGAAATTAATTAGAATTAACATGGCCATATTGGCTAATTCGAACTAGTTAGTTCAAATTAAAGCCTAACTTTTGAAGCCCTATTTGAACTTATTAGTTCGAATTAAGGAAGCCCTTAATTCGAACTAACTAAAGCCTAGTGTAACCATGGCTTTAGTTAGTTCGAATTAAGCCTCCTTAATTCGAACTAACTTGCCAGTGTAGACATAGCCAAAGAGCGTGACTTATTTAGCCTAACAAAAAGAAAGCTTGGAAGATAGGATTTGCTCTCTATAAAAACAACAGAGAGATAAATACCAGGGAGGAGGAGAGAGGAGTTATTTAAGTTTAGCACCAATGTGGACACAGGAATAAATAGATATAAGATGGCTATTGACAAGGTTAGGCTTAAAATTAGATGATCTCATAAGAGGAGTGAAGTTCTGTAACAACCTTCAAGGGGAGCAGTGGGGGCAAAAACCTAACTGACTTCAAGACTGAGCTTGGTAAATTTATAAAGTGGATGATATGATGAGACTGGCATGCCATTGTAGGCAATTTGCAGATATTAGCACCAATGGCTGGTATGTGACACTAGATGGGGGTGGGGGGTTCTGAGTTACCACAGAGAACTTTTTCCCAGGTGTCTGGTTGCGGTCCCAGGTGTGGGTCTTGCCCACATGCTCAGGATCTAACTCATCACCATATTTGAGATCAGGAAGGAGTTTTCTCTTGGGTCAGTTTAGCAGAGACCTTAGAGTTTTTTGCCTTCCTCTGCAGCATGGGTTATAGGTCATTTGCAGGTTTAAATTAGTGAAAAAGGTGGATCTTGGTAATTTTAAGCCTTTATATCGTCATTTGATTTCTAGAGGAGTAGCCGTGTTAGTCTGTGTACAGCAAAAACGAGAGTCCTGTGGCACCTTAAAGACTAACACATTTCTTCGGGTGTAAGCTTTCATGGGCTCCAACCCATCATGCATCTCATGAAGTGGATTGGAGCCCACGAAAGCTTATGCCCGAAGAAATTTGTTAGCCTTTAAGGTGCTGCAGGACTCTCATTGTTTTTAGGACTTCAGTAACTCAGCCAGAGGTTAGGAATCTGTTACAGGAGTGGGTGGGTGAAATTCTATGGCCTGCAATGTACAGGAGGTTAGACTAGATGATCACAGTGGTCTCTTCTGACTTTAAAATCTGTGGCTATGTCTACACTATAAAAAGTTAGGTCGACTTTGTTAAGTCAACTTAATAAGGTTGACTTTAAGTTGACTTAAAGTCGAACTTATTAAGTCGACTTAACAAAGTGGTTTCCCTTAACCGGGACTTAGTAATTCGATCTAACTTCCCTTAGGTTGACCTAAGAAAGTGGACTTATGCATCCACACTGGGCTTAGGCCGACCTAAGGAAGGGTTAGGTCGACCTAAGGAGGGTTAGTTCGAATACCCTGCGGTTCTTATTAAGTCGACCTAAGCGTTCATTAGGTCGACTTAAGGAAGCCCTTTAAGTCGACTTAATGAAAGCCTAGTGTGGACATGGAGTAGGTTAGGTCAACTTAAGCCTCCTTAAGTCGACCTAACTTGCCAGTGTAGACATACCGTATGAGACTCCTGCCAGCACATGTAGCTGGGTCAAAAAGTACTTCATAATCCATGTCATATGGTAAAGTAGATCAGGTACTTCCACCATTTCTTCAGCAATGGCAGCAGTGATGACAGAGGCAGTTATCCACCAGTGCAAATAGTGCTGTTTCTGTTATATGTCCTGGGCTAAAGCCAGACTGAGTGGGATTTAAATACCAACAAAGGCCAGGTGTAACTACATTTAATTTACTGTCACCTTCTTGATGAAAATCTTGCTCAGGAATAAGAGCTTCATCACAGAATAGGAATTGGTGAAGTCACTGGCACCTAGTGTTTCTTGACATGGGCTACCACCTATTTCACTGCCTTTTCAGAAGGAGACGGTTGACTGCTACCATTAGCAGGGGGTCAAGGGATTCTCCACTGGTATACGGTTGTGGCTGGTGAGACAGATTTCTTTCAATTTTATGATGATGTCTTTCTTTGTGGCAAGGTACTTGCGGGCAGCCAGGCAATGTGTGGATTTTCTATTATGTGTGATTAGCAGAGAGTCTGAAATACTGTTGCAGTTTCACGCAGTGTTGTGAGCAAAGAATAAAAGGTTGGACGGGACCAGTTGTTTGGTTTTTGGTTATTTTTCCTTGCAGGAGGTGGTTGGGTGTTCGGTAACGATCATTCAGTCTGGGTTTATTATATGGTTTGATTTAGAATAGCTTGTCCAATTGGACTGAACTCTGGAAAAACTCATGACTGGGTGGAGCCAACTCTTGTGCCAGTGATTAACAAGTATGGTCTTTTCTTCAAAGATTCATCATCACAAGGAAGAAAGTTGTGGTCTTTTGTGATAACTAACACAAGATAAAATCCTAGTGAAGAAAACATAGTTTGTAGTATAGACACATTTGAGCAGATTGAGATAAACCGTAGGCAAGGGGTATTCAATTATTTTTGTGCTAAAATGCTGCTTATTGTTTATTGTGATATTTAAATTAGGCTTGATTATGGGATTAAACTAAACAGATTGGTGTATTTTAGATTACAGATGCTTTTTGTAAGTTAGCTAAAATATTAAAAAGGCTTTTTGGTTAGCTGGAGTTTGTGGATACTTATGTGTAGCTCAGTCTTTTAGTTCTTAAAGATGTTCTTAGAAACTTGAGGTGCTCTGCTTTTATCAAGAAATGCCTTATATTGAGAGTGATAAAGTGCCAGTTCTTCTAAAAGAAGTAATTATACGCAGCAGTCCAGCTGGAATCATTGTCTTTGATTCTGTCATTTTTTGAGATAATATATCTGGGGAATGGTGGTGGTGAAGAGGAGGAGGAGAGAAACAGGCAAAAAATAGTTGAAAGCACAATCTCATTTAGTCTGAGCAAAATCACCTTATTTCATGATCTCACTTCTTCCTCACTTCCAGCAGTGGAAATCTGGAGTACATTTATTGAAATCATGGACTTACTCCAAATTTAGCACCACCGGAAACTAGGGAACAATCTGGCCCCATTTCTTCAGCGCAAATAACTTGCAAACTTCTTGGAGATGCGAACTATATGAAGCATGACATGCTTCATTTTTTAATGTATTTAATTTAATGGCTGCCTGTGGTCCAAATAGCTTTATTCACTAAAATAGGACAAAAATAAGATGTTATCTGTGATTGAAACAACATCTAAACATTTGGGCTGGGAAGCTTGCATTAACTTTGATTGTGAGCAATTCCTAAAAAAATAAGCAATTTTGAAAAAAAATGGAAAGGCATTTCCATTGTGAAAATACAGATGTAAATTTGCTAGTGCTTCAGAATGCTTTTTTTGGATTAGTTCAAAATGATTTCTGATTAAAAAGAAGGCTATTAAGTTTGTTACTGCAAATAGGATAAATTCCTTAAAAAAATTATTTGTCTTAAACTTTATGAAAGAATGGCCTCCTGTATGTACAGATATTTTTAGATCCTCTAAGTTGAGGCTCAAGGCCACTAGAGTTTGTATAAATGTTTTTGAGATCTTCAGGTTTTCAGAGTAAGCACCAACTGGGGTGTTTTAAGTGGTGTTGAGGTACTATGTTAATGACTTGAAATAAGCTTGACTCTAAGTGAGGTCATGTTTTGAAATAAGGTATGAACAATAGTAAATGTGATTCAAGACCTTGAAAATATCTAAAAGGAGTTATGAAAAGAGGATAAGAAAGAGACTGATCTGTTCTTAAATAAAGGATATTTTCTAATCTGTTGTAATTTGATACTGCCAATGTTAATGTAATCTGATAAATGTAGAGAATTACATCTGCGATTTTGGATATTTACACTAGTAATATTGGCAAATAAATTTTAATGCAAATATATCTCAAATGGACATTTAGGTATTTCTAAGGCATCTACTTATTGTAGTATCCAAGACAGAAAAAATTGTCAGACCCTTTCAAAAATACTTGAGAATGGAGAGTTCTCAGACTGAAATGAGAGATTCTGACCACATTAGCACTTGGGAAAGAATAGTTATTAATCAAAAAGATGTTAAAAAAGAAAAGAAAAAAAATCAGTCTGGAACAGAGTAGAATACACTGTGAGAGACACAATTACTTTTTTTTTTTAATAAATAGGATAAAAAGGATCTCGGGAGTAGAGAACGAAATTAACTGAATTTGGGGGCGTTGGTTTGGGAACAGTTTGAAATTCTATCTCTGCTGTGGAAAAATTAATATTTTAAAGACTGTAAAACAATTTTCAAAACTTTTGCAAAGCAATGTAAAGAAAAAAGGAAAAATGTGCATCCCTCACTTTGTGCCTGTTCCAGTGATTCTTTGCATTATGTGGTATCATAAGTATTGTATATTTTCTGGATATTGTAGAGGAATAAGAATTAGCAATCTGTCACAGGGCTGGATGTCACTGGGCTTAAAGAGGGCAATAGGTATGACTTCAGGGTAACATACTGAATGTGTCTCTTGGGAAAGCTATTGGGTGCACTGGGAACATGTTGCTGTCAAGGAATCTCTTTTTTTTGAGACAGAGGTGGACTTCAGTATCTTTACTGGGACATCTGGAAACAGTAACTATTTTACCTTGTTTTTTCTCCTTCAAGCTGTCGGATCTTGAAAGCCCCATGAAGCGGTTAATATTAATAAAAGACAACTGAATGGACTTTACAGATACATTCCAAGTCAGTCGTTATTCATAAGGAGATCTGGCTGCTGAGTAGTGTGAAAAAATCCTGTTGTTTAGACTGCTTTGTTTGGTAAAAGTATAGGGTATAGATGTAAAAGCTTCCCAAAATTGAAGAATGGAATAAGCTAACTACAATAACTTTATACTGCTATCCACGGCGTTTCTCCTTCGTTAGCATCCATGGAACTGGATACTGCTTGTTGGCCTACACTTGCTCATTCCATCAAAATTCAAGTTTATTTTTACTTTCTGTATTTTCTCCTTTGACACTCGGCTGGCTTGCTCCAGCGCTGTGCTGTGTCTCCAGTTTACTCTGCCTCCGTCTGAGAGACAGTTTATGGCCATGTCTACAGAGTTCGGTCAACATAAATTATGTTGCCATGTTGCTGCCAACATCGTATCTTGCTCATACATTTGCACACTTGGGTGCTTGCCTAGGCCATATGTCCTCAATGGGTATCCCAGTGTGCCTCGACCCATTGTCCACTTCAGTGCCTGGGATTGCTGCCAGTTCATCCAGGGTTCACTTAGGGATTTCTGGGAGCTAGAGGTTGAGTTCCCACTCTGCCACTTTCTCCATCCCATAATGCCTAGTGTGAGAGAGAAAACAGTATTCTTCAATATCCTGAGCAAAGTTCATAGGATTGAGTTAAATCTTATTGAATTACATTTAATGCCTTTGGGATCAATTGTATTAAAAATGCAAATGTTTATGTATTATTGTGGGATTGTATGGAATTTCCTTTAGCAGGGAGACAGGATTTGCAGTCTCTCGGAGATATAATTTCAAAGGCGTTTTGGGACAATGTGTGTGAAGTGGATTTCCTGGGAAATATTTGGAGAGAGGGGAAGGTAAATAACTCACATTTAATTCATCCCTTTGAAGCTACACCCTGAGGAAAGAAACTGATTGTCTACCGATTACCTGCTTCTGAAAACTCCAGGGGGATTACACTTTTCATGGTGTCCTCATTCTGAGCTCAGGTTGTTATGAACTAGTTACCACAAAAGAGGCCCTTTTTGGTAGGTTGATGACTCAGCTGCCAGAGTTGGAAATAGTTGAGGTGATCTCTCGTAAACTTATTTGTGAGCGTGTAGGTTCTTTTATTGTTCTTAATGTTAACTGTATTGCTTTTACCTTAAGAATAAAATAGACTTGCACAGGAAGTGGTATGCAGTAACTTATAAATGTTGGCAATTACACTGTGAGCCATCTCTGAAGGGAAACAGCAGAGCAGGTCTGCTTAGCAAACTATTTTATGCTGGGCATAACATAGTGAAAGCAGAGAGCAATTCAGCGTGAAAATAGCTCAGTTGAGTGGGAGAGAGACTTGGGTCTCCACCCAAGAAAGGCAATGGCTAAGGAGCCAGAATCCTGAGCATGGGTGCCCTTGCTGGACCTCTAGGAGGTAAAACAGTGCAGTTGCTCTGAACCGTGACACCTATACCATCCCACAGTATTGGAATAGTTTTTCAAAATTCCCATAGTCCTGCATGTCACTTTCAAGTTTCTCTTGTCTCTCTGGCAGAAGCATGAACGCCACACAGCTCAGAGCAATTCTCATGATAGGTGCTAGTACAAGATATGTGATTCTTCATCAAGTGATGTCCCTGTGGGTGCTCCACTTTAGGTGTTGCGTCCCGCGGTGCCCAGGATCGGAGACTTTACAGCAGTTAGGGTAGTAGGGCCGCACATGCGACATTGATGTTCCTGGAGCCATTGGTGTGCTGGGCTGTGCGTGTGCGCAGCGAAAGCCCACCATTCCTTCTCAATTGCCGGTCCAAGACGGAGCGCCTCAGCAGTTTCTTCTCAGCAGTTTTTCCCTCATGACACCTCTTCTTCCTAGTTTAAAAAACAAATTACTATTAGAATAGATTTAGGTATTATTCTTCTTTTGTTGGGAACGACCTGTCCGGAATTCGTTCGGCACTTCGCCATTCTCGCCCCCCTTTTCCCTCAAAAAAAAAAAAATAAAGGGAGAGAAAATAACCATAATATACTAAACGGCTGTATTGTTTCAAAATGCTGGGCTCCCCAGGCTTCAAATGTTGCACCAATTGTAAAGATGCCATGACGGCCTTAGATGGCCACTCCGCCTGTATGCATTGCTTAGGTGAGTCACATATCCCTCTTAAATGCACTCACTGCAAGAACATGAGCGCTAGAGCCCACAAGGATCGAGAGCTGCAACTCAAACTTTTCTTGCTGGAGAGCTCCCTAAGCCCAGCCTCTGATCAAGGGCCACCCAAGCAGCCCTCCGAGCATTCATCCAGGAAAAGAACAAGGTCACTGGCCTCTACACCAAAAAGAAGAAGATCATCACCTGTAAGATCATCTTCTATTTCACGTACCAAAGTGGCTAGAGGTTCCTCAGGTACGAACCAGCCGCATAAGGCCAAAACATCTGAAGCCTGCGGCAAAGATTTGGGAAATTGCCGCCATAAAGCTTCCCACTCGCCTCGCAATCAGGGTAGCCATTCTAAGCACATGGCACTGAGTTCTACAGTGCCGTCAACATCCCCAGCACTGGGCATGGGCACGGTACCGCTCACGGCACAACATCACATCTTGGCACCAGCCGCACCGACTCCTTTATTAGCGGCACCGACAGTGGCACCGTCGCCCAAAAACTCCTTGACACCATTATATTCAGAACCGAAGGGCCCTTCGGTGCCGTCGGATCCATGCCCGGCACCACTTTCGGAACCGTACTAGTCTTCATCGGCACCGACTGTTGCTACCACAGAGGCACATTCACGTAAAAGAAAATCCAAGCAAAAGCATATTGAACATTCACCTGCATCGGCCTCTTCCAGACTACAAGTACCTCGCGATTGTTCATTACCGTGCCTGTAACCTTTACCAGAGGATGCCTGTTTCTCTTCCGAGCATTCCTCTCCCTCCATTTTAGACTACATCTTGCACTTAAAACGTGTGGGGGTCTCCTTCACTTCCTTAAAGATTCATCTATCTGCGATCTCCGCCTTTCGTGACAGTGTTCAGAAATTTACATTATTGTCTCACCCGATAATCAAGAGGTTTCTGACTGGCTTGCATAAACTCTATCCACCAGTATATCCCCCGGCCTCTTACTGGAACTTAATCCTTGTACTCAAAGCCTTAATGAAACCTCCATTTGAACCTCTGGCAGCCTACTCTCTCCTTCATCTTTCTATGAAGGTCGCTTTTCTGATCGCTGTCACCTCCGCAAGACAAGTTAGCGAAATAAGCGCACTAATCGCTGACCCGCCATTCATTATCTTTTATCACGACAAGGTAATACTCAAACCTCACCCTACGTTTTTACCAAAGATTGTCTCAAATTTTCACATCAACCAGTCAATTCACTTAAAACCACACAACAGCGCAGAAGAGTTGATCCTCCACACCTTGGATGTCAGACAGGCTCTCGCCTTTTACCTACAGAGAACAAAACTGTTTAGAAAATCTAACAGACTATTTAGCTCCTTGGCTCTCCGCTGCAAAGGGAAACCTCTTTCAAGCCAAAGAATCGCTAAATGGATATAATCTTGTATCCAGTTACATTACAAAGATGGTTACAATTGCTTTCAAAGACTAATGCTCATTCAGTTCAAGCTGTGGTGACATCTACTGCTTTTCTCAAGGATGTGCCAGTTAATGATATATGCAAGGCGGCCACATGGGCCTCCCCTGAAGCCTTCATCAGGCATTATGTTATAGACAGTCTCTCTAATAACGATACCCACTTCGGCACATCCATATTATCTACAGCAGGGGCCGGCAACCTTTGCCGACCCGTGTGCCGGCCCCTCCTTCTCGACCCTCGGCTGGTGCCGACAGCCCATTCATGGAAAGAAGCCACTTGGAGGGACTCTTCTCAGCAGTGTGTGTGGGGACCCCTATCCCCAGGCATTCCATGGAGAGAAGTTGCCTGGAGTCACTCCTTTTGCTGGCGGCACACCACAGAGAGGAGCTGCTCTGGGCGGCTTCTTTACATGGTATGCCTGGGGCATGGACATGGCAGGGACCTCCGCACTGCAGCCGCCCCTGAAAGAAATCACTTGGAGTGTCTTTTGGTGGCAGGAGTGGCAGTTTCTGTGGCACCACAGAGGATGCCGAGTGCTGCTCCGAATGGGCTTGTGTGCCACTGTTAGCACACGTGCCGGGGGTTGCCTACCCCTGATCTACAGTCCACGAAACCAGAACATCCCAAGTCCCTCCTCCTCTTCAGGTTACTGCTACATAGTCACCTGAAGTGGAGCACCAACAGGGACATCACTCGATGAAGAAGAGGAGGTTACTCACCTGTGCAGTAACTGGACTTCTTCGAGATGTGTGTCCCTGTGGGTGCTCCATGATGCACCTGCCTCCCCTCTACTTCGACGTGTCTCTTGTTTTTTTCTGTTTCACAGAGTTCTTCGTGGGAGAGAAGGAATAGCGGGCTTTCGCTGCGCACGCGCACCGCCCAGCACATCAATGGTTCTAGGAACATCAACAGCCCATGCGCGGCCCTACTACCCTAACTGCTGTAAAGTCTCCGATCCTGGGCGCTGCGGGATGCGACACCTAAAGTGGAGCACCCATAGGGGGACACATCTCGAAGAAGTCCAGTTACTGCACAGGTGAGTAACCTCCTCTTCTCCTGTGTTTCCAGAACTTGAATGAATACTGCTACAACTGAGATTGTGATGAGGAAGATGTGGAGATGTTTGGGCTCAATAACTCATTCGACACAGTGGAGGGAAGAATGCCTAGCTGCTGCAGGCATTCAGGGAGTAGCTCATCATGATGGATCTCCACTTTGCCACCTGAGAAACAACCACTGACTAGTGGGATTGCATCACAGCACAGATATGGGATGATGAGCAGTGGCTTCAGAACTTTTGGATGTGAAAAGCCACATTCCTCGAGCTGTGTGCCGAACTCGTCCCAGCTTTCTGGTGCTACGACATCAAAATGAGAAGTATGCTGACAATGGAGAAGTGAGTGGTGATCACACTGTGGACACTTGTAACATCAAATTGATACCAGTCAGTAGGCAATAATTTGGGGTTGGAAAATCCACAGGGGCAGCCATTGTAACACAAGTGTGGGAGGCCATTAATAATCTCCTGCTACACAGGATTGTGACTGTTGGTAACGTTTGGAAAATAATGGATAGATCTGCAGCGATGGGATTCCCAAACTGCAGTGGAGTGATACATACTATACGTATTCTTATTCTGGGACTAGCCCATGTCACCACTGAGTACATCAGCAGAAAGGGCTACTTTTCCATGGGTATGCAAGCCCTGATGGATCAGCAGGGATATTTCACTGATATCAGTGTGGGTGTTGGGGAAGGTGCATGGTGCTCACATCTTTAAGAATACAGGAGGACTTTTCCAAAAGTTGCAAACAGGGACAATCACCCACAACAAATACATTCAGAATAGGGATGTTAAAATACCTCTTGCTCCCCTGGCTCATGATGTCATACGATGGCCACCACAACAGCACCAAGGAAAGATTTAATTGCCACCTCAGCTGATGTAGAATGACAATTAAATGTACTTTTGGTAAATTGAGGGGTTGTTGGAGATGTTTGCTCACTGGATTTAGCAAGGCAAATGTGTCCATGGTTATTGCCCAGTATCTGTGAGGTGAAGGGAGAGAAGCTACCCTGGGATAGAGAAGTGAGATAGACCTGCTCTCTGCTGAATTTGAACAGCCAGGCACGTGGACTATTAGAAGAGCTCACAGCAGATATGTACAGTTGAGGAAAACTTAAAAGACCATTTTAGCATTCAGGCACAGTAGTGTTGTCTGATGAACATTTTATGAAACAGTGTTTAGGAGCGGATTACTGTCTCTCCCATTTTTAAAATCTGTAATACTTGATATAAACTACTTAAAAGGGAGTGGGAATTCTGTGGCACTATGAAGTTTATAATGCTTTGGTATACATTTATTTAATATTGTGTTTGCTGCCTCCAGCTATAATATATGTGATGTTGCTTTAAATTTTTGAATATGGATTATTCATTGCCTAGTGCTGTGAATTCTGTAATGTTTGCTGTACAATAATAAACATTTGATGAGTTTCCAAAAATAGAACCTTATTGTTTGCAAAGAAACAGTCAACAAAAGTAAAGTGGAAAAAAATGCTATAAGAACAACCTAGCCTGAATGTAATAGGGTGATCCATACTTTAAAACCCCAGTCCAAAATGGAATACAAGTATTGTCTGATCCTGTTGTTTCCACAGGCCTGTGTATGTGTAACTGTGATCTTCCTCTGTTTTCCTCTGATGTGATGTGGTATGGGTGCACACCATCATGTCGCCTGTTGTGTTAGAGGGTGTAGGAACCACTGACCAAGGAGTTCTTCAGGATCTGGAAAGGTGTGGGGGTCAGTATTCTGTGAGCACATAGGTCAACAATGCTCTACAAGATTTGTGTTTGTTTGCCTGATTAGACCCATCATATCCTGGTGCATTTCACGAGGTGCCTCTCAGTCCTGTTCCCATTCCAGCAGCAACTGATCCATCCATTCTCATAACTTCTCAGTGGTCATGGCCCTCCAAGCTCTGTCTTCATAGGCCAAGGCCATAGAAAATTGGAGCAGCTTGCCAACCATATTTTTCTGAGTTCTTGTCTTCTCCTGATCAGCTTTAGACACTCAGCTTGCATGGAGGAGTGACCTCTAAAGGCCACCATGCCAGAGGCTGATGATTAAAGTAGACAGATACACTATTAGATATGCAATCACAATGGAAGAGGGAAAGATAAGTCTCAAAACTCCCTGGCATTATTCCCATCAGTATTTTTAATAAATGCTATGTCGCTTATGCTTTGGGGAGTCTCAATACAGAACTATTCTGCAGATTATACTATTGTGAGCATGGCATAGCCTTCTGGGAAGAAGAGGGTGAGTTTCTGTTGAACATAAATTCTAAAAGCTAGGCACTTGTGGGCATAAGGAAAAAGCAGCAAATATTGGCAATATTTTCACAGAGGGTGGTGACTTTGTCTGATATCTCATTCCTGAGGGTGATAGAGAACCCGGCTGCCTCTGTTGTCCTGAAGCCACCCAGGCCAGTATCCTGCTAGCCTGTTTATTGCAGTGGTGGTAGCTAAGCTCATCACAGAATGGCATGGGAAAGTATCCTACTGTGGGCAAAGACACAAGACTGCCATGCCTAGAAACGGTTGGGAGAGGATCACAGAATATCTCCCTTAAAATTTCATTGAGAACTCTCAACATGATGAAAGGGCCATTCCTATTCAGATAAACAAAGTACTCTGCATGGGCCTCCCTATCTAGATCGACAAGCCAAAGTATTGAATAGCAGGTGTAGACTCTATCTCTGTTTCTTCTGTCTACCTCCACCTGAGTGTACACAGGACACTGATCTGGTGGTGGATTGTGTGATCAGATTGCCTTACTATTTTTAGAAGTTATTCTCTAACACTATATTTTCTAACATTTTACCAATAAAGTAATCAACCAAAAGTCGATGCTTTTATTCTCTAAACTCTGAGATGCCATGTCACATGCTCCTCACTCCTCACTGTTAACAGCAAGGGTTTCATCAATAGCTGTACAAGGGGTGCTGCCAAGTTCCCCACCAAGCTTGGCATTCAATTCATTATAAAAGTGACAGGTCTGCAGGGCAACACCAAATTTCTTGTCCTCCTTCACCTTTTGGTATCCCTGGTGAACTTCCTTTACTTCTCACAAAGCACTGCTATTGATCCCCATCATACCCCTCTGGATTTGCCATGCAATCTGCTCGCAGATGTACATTTTCTACAGCTGGTTTATATTTGTACTTAGAGTGTCTTCTGCTCCACAGACCCAAGAGATCCAATACTTCTTTTCTGTTCCACAGTGAAGACTTAAGCTGTTCCCTTCTGTGTGCATGGAGCTGGCATGATTGTTTCAGCAATCAGATGTTGTGATGCTTTGAGGTTTACTCAGGTCAGCATGGTATTCAGTTAGCATCTGTTTTGCATCTTTGGATGCCTAAATGTTAACCTGCTGTAGTTCACAGTCCAGACACTAACCACCATCTTATGATTTTGATGTTTGAACGTTTGGGTTGGCAGTGTGGAAATCTACTAATCAGATGCGGCCTGACCAGTATCGAATAGAGGGGAATAATCACATCCCTCGATCTGCTGGCAATACTCCTACTGATGCAGCCTAATATGCCATTGGCCTTTTGGGCAACAAGAGCACACTGTTGGCTCATATTCAACTTCCCGTCCACCATAACCCCCAGGTCCTTTTCTACAGTGCTGCTACTTAGCCGATCGGTCCCCAGCCTGTAGCAGTGCATGGGATTTTTTCGTCCTAAGTGCAGGACTTTGCACTTGTCTTTGTTGAACCTCATGAGGTTTCTTTCGGCCCAGTGTTCCAATTTGTCCAAGTCTCCCTGGATCCTGTCCCTGCCCTCCAGAGTATCTACCATTCCCCCCAACTTGGTGTCATCTGCGAACTTACTAAGCACGCAGTCTATTCCATCATCAAGATCATCAAGGAAGATGTTGAATAGAACCGGCCCCAGGAACGGCCCCTGGGGCACTCCACTCATTACCGGTTGCCAACCAGACATCGAGCCATTGATTCCTACCCGCTGAGCCCGTTGATCTAGCCAGTTTTCGATCCATCTTACGGTCCACTTGTCCAACCCATACTTCCTTAACTTGCCGACGAGAATGCTGTGGGAAACCATATCAAAAGCCTTGCTAAAGTCAAGGTATACCACGTCAACAGCTCTTCCCGCATCCACAAATCCAGTCATCTCATCATAGAAGGAAATCAGGTTGGTCAGGCACGATTTGCCCTTGGTGAATCCATGTTGACTGTTCCTGATCACTCTATTTTCCTCCAAATGTTCCAGGATGGATTCTTTGAGGACCTGCTCCATGATTTTCCCAGGGATTGAGGTGAGGCTGACCGGTCTGTAGTTCCCCGGATCCTCCTTTTTCCCTTTCTTAAAGATAGGTACTATATTTGCCTTTTTCCAGTCCTCCGGGACCTCCCCCGTTCGCCACGAGTTCTCAAAGATAATGGCCAGCGGCTCTGCAATCACTTCCGCTAACTCCCTCAGCACCCTCGGATTCAGTTCATCTGGCCCCATGGACTTGTGCACATCCAATTTCTTTAAGTGTTCCCTAACCTGACTTTCCATCACCGAGGGCCGCTCTTTTCTCCATTCCACTTTACCCCGTATAGTAGCCTGGGAGCTGGCGCTCCCTGTGAAGACTGAAGTAAAAAAAGCATTGAGTACTTCAGCCTTTTCCGCATCATCCACCACGAGGATGCCTGCCCCATTCAGTAAGGGACCTACACCACCCCTGATCCTTTTCTTGTTGCTGATATACTTATAGAACCCCTTTCTGTTATCCTTCACATCTGTTGCTAGCTGCAACTCCAATTGTCCTTTGGCCTTTCTGATTTTATCCCTGCAGTCCCGAGCAATATCTTTATATGCCTCCCTTGTCATCTGTCCAAGCTTCCACTTCTTGTAAGCTTCCCTTTTATGTTTCAGCTCCCCACAGAGTTCCTTGCTAAGCCACGCTGGTCGCCGTCCATATTTGCTGTTCTTTCTGCACATCGGAATATTATCTTCCTCTGCCTTCAATTCTGCACCATTCACCAGTCATAATTTTTTGTGAAGACAAATTCTGCTTTTGTAATCCATGTGCCTAATGGAGAGAATCTCTTTAGGAGATACTACTGGGGCTGGGTCAGAGTTATTAGGCAGATTTAGCTGCCTAGATCCAGAAGCTTCTGGAAATAGGGTGTGGTAGCTTTGAGCATGCTCTACAAGGTTGCCTGCCTCTGCTGTGGTCAGATGCCATAAAAGCAGCAGCCAGGGCAGTTGCATTGAGAAGAGCCTGATGTGCTTGGTGTGAAGGGGGAGAAGCTTAGCCAGGAGTGGACAGCAAGATGTTTTCCCCCTACTCTGGAGCATTTTGCAGCAGAGTTTCATCATGTGTATATGTGACTGAGTGCTGGTTAATCAGTAAGCTGACTGGGTAACAGTGATTCCAGCAGAGGAAGAAGAGTCTGTATGGATTTCTGCTGAAGATTCCTGCTAACAAAGAAGAGGATAGCTGTTTCTTTCAACTCAAGCCTTTGGACTTGGTGAACAGAAGACTATAACTGAGATTCAGGTGAACTCCACCTAAACTTTGGGAACTCTTAAGTTTCTTCTCACAGTATTTTTGCGGGGGCTGCTCCATTTAAATTCATTTTGGGTTTTTTTGTTTGTGTTGTGGAAAAGAAAGCTGTGAAATGATGAATGTGGGTTTATGAAGTAGCCACATCGTGCTATATAATAGTTTTTTGTTCCTTTTATCATAAGATTTATAAAGTTAATACTCATTGTTTTTGTTTTCATTAGCACTTAGATGTGTGTGTGAACATTCTTTGCTGTGAGTCTTTAGAGACTGCATCCTGGGTCTCCAGCTGCTTCTCCCTAGGAGCTGGGTTTTTTTTAAAGCACTGGAAAAGGCAATTAAGTGAACTCTAGCCCACCTGAAGGTTACACTTTCATCCTGAAAAGTTAATCTTGGACCTTCAGGAAGTCCAAGCATTCATGCTTCCTTCCTTGGACCCAAGATAGTTTTTGCTGATTTTTCCCAAAATATTAATTCCTGGAGTGAGAATCAAACCTAGAACTATCTGCCAAAAAGGTTGAAATTCAATGATGTTGCAAGCAGACCATTTAGAATGGAAACACTTGTGCAACAATATAGGCCTCACTATGTGCTATATCTATATAGTGCCATATAGGTATAGCACATACATTTATATTGACTTTTATGTATTTCCTGATTTGAGCGTGTATGTGTGTGTGTAAGAGAGAGAGAGACTTTTTAAAAAAAATGTAGAACCTGCATTTTTAAAAAATGCAGACTTCTATTTAATAATGAATAATAAATCTTTCACCTTGTAGAAAATAGAGAATGACAGGATGTGTAGTTAATAATTCTAAATTTACTTTAGAGAAATCCCTTTTAGTTTAAACAAAAATTTTGGAGATCTATGTTTTTATACATATGTCCTTTTTTCTATATCTCCATTTTTTCCCCCTTAGTTGTACAACTCTGAAATTCAGCAACTGAATTCAGAGCAAGCTCTTTAAAGAAATTGCAGACAGGAAAAAGTCATCATTTAAATTGTCCATGCTGTGTTCAAAGCTCCAGCAAACAGTTGCAGCCAGTTCTGTTACAGGTTTGGTTGATAAAGGTAATAGTGTAGATGAAATATACTTATGTAAGGCACTTTACTTGGTACTTAATTAAAAAGCTAGCATGGCATATACTAAATGGATTAAAAACTGGCTAAATGATAGGTCTCAAAGTGTAATTGTAAAGGGGGAATCCTCATCAAATAGGTGTTTTTCTTGTGGGATCTGGCAGAGATCGATTGTTGGCCATACGGCTATTTAACATTTTTATTAATGACTGGAAGAACACATAAAATCGTTACTGAAAAAGATTGCAAGGAGAGTGGTAAATATCAAAGAGGACAACTCACTGATATAGAACAATGTGGATCAGTTGGTAAACTGGGCACAAGTTAACAATGCATGTTTTAACATGGGTACATGTATATGACTAGCAACAAAGAATTGTAAGCCATACTGACACAATGGGGACTGTATGCTGGGCAGCAGTGACTCTGAAAAAAATTTGGGGGTTGTGGTGGATAATCAGCTGAATGTGAGCTCCCATTACAATGCTGTGGCCACAAAGTCCAACACAATCATTGAATGCATACAACAGAGAACTTTGGGTAGCAATAGAGAGTTTATTTTACCTCTACATTGGGCACCCTGTGACTGCTGCTCAAATACTGTGTCCAGTTCTGGTATTCACAATTCTAGAAGGATGTTGGTAAATTCAAGAGGGTCCAGAGAAGACCTGTGAGAATGATTAGAGGATTGAAAAACATCCTATACTGATAAATAAATTGATCTCCTTGAGTCTATCATAATAAAGAGAAGGCTACAGGGTCCTTTGATTCTGTAATTATCTACATGGACAACAAATATTTAATAATAGACTCTTCAGTCTATCAGAGAGAAGTTTAACATGATCCAGTGGCTGGAAGATGATGCTAGATGATAAATTCATACCAGAAATAAGGCATACATCTTTAACCATAGGATTAATTAACCATCAGAACAATTTATAAAGGGTGGTGGTGAATTCTCTATCACTGGCAATTTAAAAAACAAGCTTGGATATTTTTCTAAAAGATTTGCTCTAGAACAGTGGTTCCCAAACTTTTCAGCAACATTGCACACTTCAGTGAGACAAGCAATTCAACAGTGTAGCCCCTTTTTTCAGTTGAATTGATTGCTTATAAACATCACATTTGCTTACATTTACTATGATTAGAGTCTTACTAGCATTAGGGCAACTCTACACTGACTTTGGCAAAGACGCCACTGTCAGTGTGATCTTCAGTTTTCGATTGAGGCATCTGTGTAGACTCGCTCAATTGATAACCAAACCGGAGCTGGAACACCAGCTCCATAACCACACTTACACTACACCAACCGGAAGCCATTTCTGGTCAGCTTAGTGTAGTGTATAGTGAGGATTTAAGAAGTTGGCAGGAAATACGCAAGGTATTTTATGTACCTTGCATATTTCCCGTCGACTGCCACCCAAAAGGGCGGTAAATGTAGCTGAGGGCTTAATGTTTCAAATCCAGTGGAAAAAATACATCATCTCAATTTTGCCCTCTGGCCACCTGTGTTTAGAATGTTCGTGTTTTAGAATCGAAGACTGATATCTCGCTTTTAATTTGATGATTTATTTTCACAAGTTTTATGAATTGTAATTTTGGTCGGATAGAATATTATTTAAGATGAAACAATGTTTTACACTGATTTTCATTATCTTTGTACAAAATTTCACAGCATACTTGGACAATTCTCATGGCACATCAGTGTGCTATGGCACACTGGTTGAAAACCACTGCTCTATTAATTATTTTGGGAAAGTTCACTGGCTGTGTTATCCAAAGGTCATACTAAATGATTATAGGGGTCCCTTCTGGCCATGTAATCTATTAATGTGTTAGTGGAACTGTTTCAGAACGTCTGAAACCTTCTTGCAACTACAGATTAAATTAATACAATTTTTGAATATCCTATTAATGTAGCTCTAAATTAAATCCATAAGTGGCTCCATTATAGTTAGACTTGCATATTTGTTGAAGATATTGGTACTAAAAAGGCATGTTAATCTCAGACATGCATCCTGCTGTTTTTGGTCATGTATTATGTTTTTGTATGCCCATTAATGAGTGTTTTTGGTACAGAAGCTACTGTTTCTTTAATGTAGCACTGTGTTTTGAAATTTGCTCCAGATTCAAGTTGTTTAGCAATTACACAGCGCCAAATGAGGCCACAGGGCTGTAATTTTAATTTTCCTCTGTTCTTGCTTAGCTTTTATTGCTTTGTGAAATTGCAGCATTTAAAACAAAAAACAAGTACCCTTTCGAAATATTGTAGAGGATATCAGTCCAATCTCATAAATTGATCAGACTTTTGTTCAGTTCCTTACTTTAGAAACTGATTTCTGTTTGGAATTATGAATACATTTGTAAACGTTTCTGCTCATATACTTGAAAAAATGAAGTGAATTGTGACTCTTAAGATAAATGCAAACTGCTTACCAAAATCATCTATTTGGGAATATTGCCATTTTTGAATGCCTTTACTGACTTAGAGTTTCAGATTTTATTAATTTAGAAAACAGACCTTGAAGTACAGCATAGTATGTTTCAAGTAACAGCCACCAAGGCTGAACAATTCAGTCAAGATAAATACAATTTACTAGCTAACATGTGGATTAGTAAAATACATGTTTTGAAGTTAAACCGTTATGGACAGGAAAAGATCTGTCCTTACTGTAACACCATTGTCTTAAACGAAGCTTAAACTAGGGATAACTTTAGCTCAAAGGCTTTGGGTACCCTCCTTTTTAAAGCCAAGAAATTTCACATCCAAAAAATCACTGCAAACCTAAAATATATATTTTCAAGTATTGTAACATTGTTTTATATAACACAATCTATTTTCCCACGTTCTTATTGGGCTATGTGGTCAAAGAGTTTAGTGAGTGATGAGAGGTCTGTGTCAGTGGTGGATTGGGAAAGGTTTAATTGTGAGGTCTGGAACTGTGGTGTTAAACAGTGTAACTGTGTTTAAAGCTACAATTAGTCATGTTTTAAATAGTTCTAAATAAAATTATCTTTATTTTTCCCCTTCGTCAACCCACATATTCCTGTAATATTAGATTGATTACAAACTTTTGAGCTAGGAATTTGTCAGGATGATTCTTTGAGTGGTTGGATATGTCCTTTCCACTGTAGATGTTTGTGTATACCAGGTCAGTTATTGAAGAGTTTTTACGCTTAGTGGTACCCGTAAGGGCAGCTTGAGAGGCTCATGCACACTGCACAGGCATGAAGAGCTGAGTCGCTCCCAGTTTCTCAGTTCTTTCCTAGCGTCCATCATGGCTGCTGCAGCTCCCTGTCCTTTTTCTGGAAGTTTTTACTAAAAATGTGTAAATAGTACTCAGACATAGTTAGTAAAAAATAACAATTGTTTTGTGTGGTTCTGGTAGCATACTGGCTCAAATACCAGAGTTTTCCAGGGTCCTTTCCTGCTCTGCCACTTCTATGGTAAGGTATTGCCCAATAGTGACCCTCATCCCAGCTTCTTTAAATGTTTGGGGCTCTCATCTGAGCCACAAGTGTGACATTTGTAAGGGTATTAAGCCTTGTTCTAAAAAAGGCAGGGCAGCCAGATTAAAATATCTGCTAATGGAATTGGCGCTACCTCCTCCATCTGAGCCATCTACCTTAGTTTGGATACTGGGAATCTCAGTGTCGGTCAGCAGCGCACTTCCAGTGCTACCAGTACTGAGAGGCAGATTGGCATCACTGGTAGACCAAAGAAGAGATATTGGAAATTGGACTCAGTACCAGGATCATCAAAAGATTCAAAGAGGCTGAGCTCTTCTAACAACTCTTGAGGTCATTCAAAGAAGCAGCACATCTCAGTGCACAACTCGAAACAGGGACAACTTGTTGATTTCAGAGCAGGCCTATTGAGACTCACAAAACACTTTTGTTGGCATCTCCTTGTGCCATGGTATCACAAGGATGTCTTCCTAGTGCCCTCTACTCCTGAGAAATTTGAGACTGTGAGAGAGTTGTTAAACCTCTCAGTGCCAACATCACCATCAGTTAATGAGACTCATTTAGCACTGGCACTCAGGTACCACCTTCAACACTCTCCCTTTTGCACTACGGTACCAACTGGGCTGGTACCATCCAAGAGAAAGCCACAAATGAGCCTCCTGGCTCCCCTTTCTTCACAGTCTGAGTCTACTTCACTGCTGGAAACAGATACGGCACCAACCAGCTAACAAGACGAAGCTTCTTCTTCATTAGATTCTGAAGTTGGATCCTACATAGCCCAATCTAGCCAATCCCATTGGGGGGGATATGTCACTTGCCTGCCCTGGTTTGAGCTTCAGTTCGAGCTGGAACCTTTGGGCTATGAATAGTTAAGGATTGGGGCTGTGCTAGTGGCCCTTTTGGAACTCATGGGGCTTCCTCCCTCAATCAAGAGCATCCCCATGGCCACCTCAGCTGGCTCAATCTTTTGGGCATCAGGAGCACAAATTGCTTGACAAAATGAAGTGCATTTTGAATCTGAAGATAAATGCAAACAACTTAGCAAAATCATCTATTTGGAAATATTGCATATATGAATGCCTTTATTGACTTAGAGTTTCAGATTTTATTAATTTCTTCACTTCCTAGTGATTTTAAGACTCATCAGGAATTGTTGAGGTGGATAGCTATAAATATCCACCTCGAGGTCGTCCAGGAAAAATCCCACAAACTGGTAGACATTGTGACATCTGAGGTTCCAACTAAAATAGCTCTGCTGATCGCCTCATTTAGCTTACAGATTCCCAGGATGCTCTGGAAGGCCCAGCTTCCCTGCCCCTAACAGCAAAAAGAGTGGAGACATGATATTATATCTCCTTCTAGAGGTTCGAACATCTATGTAAGATCCTCCTCCAGGCACCCTGGTAGTGGCAGCAACCAGTGCAAAGAAAGATAGGGGCACTCCAAGAATCAATAAAAATAAAAAAGACAAGAAGCTGGGCTTGTCTGGGAGGAAGCTTTATTCCACAGGTGGATTACAGCTTCATACTGCAAGCCAGCAGGTTTTGTCGAGGTGTTACAATTTCATCCTGTGGTATACAGTTTGAAGTTTAGAGACAAACTCCCGGATGAGGTGAAACAGGAGTTTCAATCTTTAGAAGAGGAGGGCAAGTTGACTGCCAGAACAGCTCTTCAGGTGAATCTTGATGCAGTGGATTCTGTAGAAGATCATGTGGCCTCTGCTATCATGATGAAGTGCTCATCCTGGTTACACTCTTCTGGCCTCCTTCCAGAGGTGCAAGAGACAGAGCAAGACTTACCTTTTGAAGGGCCATTGCTCTTCTCAGAAAAGATAGATGAGACTTGGCAAAAGTCTCAAGACGCTAGAGCAACCCTGAAATCCCTGGTCATTTATGTCCCAGCAATGAAGTGGAAGGTGTACTGTCTTCCTCGGTCCCAGCGTTTTCAGGGGTTTGCCACTTGACTCGGAACTTACCAAGGAGAAGGAGCAGAGGTTTAAAATGATGGCCAGCAGTGCCCTCTGTTTCCACAGCCATCATCTTCATCCAGGCAGGTGGCCTCTTCCAAGAGCTCATTTTGATGGGTGGATTGAGAGCAGTCCACCAGTTCCAAGAGTGCTATCATTTTCTTGTCCAGCTTTTGCAAACTTCCTATCCCACTTCTGTCATGCTTGGGCCTATGTCACAACAGATTGGTGAGTTGCAAGCATGGTGGAAGGAGGATATACGCCAGTTTATATCTACCCCTAACCCCTTTCCCCTTCCCTCTTCAGGGATCCTCTCAAGAGACAGCATTACTGCAAGAAATACAGTCACTTCCTCTTGTAAGCATTATAGAGAAAGTCCCTCCTTTATTCAGGGAAAAGGGGTTTTACACCTGATTCTTCTTGATCCTGAAAGCAAAAGGGGATCACATGCCCATTTTAGATCTAAGGCAGTTAAAAAGTTCCTAAAAATAATCAAAATTCCAGATAATTACTCTAGCTTCTGATTCATTCCCTGGATCCAGAGGACTGATATGCAGCCATCAACTTAAAGAACACCTATTTTCATGTGTTATTTCATCAAAGCCACAGAAATATTGTGAGATTCTGTCAAGAGCTGCCTTTCTCAGTTCACAGTCCTCTCCTAGGTCTCTTGGCTGCTCTACCTTTTTTAGAAAGTGTATAGTGATGGTAGCAGCAATCCCCCAGAGTTAGGGATCCAAGTATTCAGTCTATCCAGGATGCAGATGGTGTTCAGCATTGCATAATCTGATCCACTTTCAACACTCTAGGCCCGCTGATCAACAGACAACTTAGTTCTTCCCTCAACAACGGCCAAGGCCTTACTACCAGAGGTTATGTTTCATACAATGCGAAACTTCATTCTGGATTAAAAGAATTATTTTCTCATCATGGTGAGGAACTATTTAAGGCTGATGGAGCATACGGCAGCATGCACTTGCATTTTCAGGCAGAATGAAGAGCAGTCTTGTTTTCGTAAAACAGACATCATATGGGTATCTGATTGTATTTGTCTCTGTTTCTAGTTGGCTAATGTGCAGCCAGGGGATAAAGTATTGGGTCATTCCCACTAGATGGTAAGTGGCCTTTCCTGCGTTTCTGTCTCACATGCAGTATTAGATTTTTGTAATGTGCCACTGGTCATCATGTCACACTACAAAACCTCGATGCAATTAGGAGATGATGCTAAATTTGGATGAGAGGTCCTCCAGTCCCTGTTTAAATAGACTCCAAACCCATTTCCAGGTGAGACTGTCTGTTAGTAACTTGCAGTGGATTGGACATGTGCCACCCCTTGAAGAAGAAAAAAAGGGTTACAAACTTTTTCATAACTGTTGTTCTTTCAGATCTGTTGAACATGTCCATTCCAAAATGCACCCCTTTCTCCTCTGTATTGAAGTCATTCAAGTAGGAAGGAACTGAGGGGAGGTCAGTGGCATCTTGCACACACCTTGCAGGCATAAGGGGCTGAGAAAGCAGAGGGTGCTTGGACTGCTCTGGTGGTACTGTTAAAGGTAAAAACTCTTACTCACCTATGCACTGGAGTGCCCAAACACCTACAGTGGAATGGACGCATGCAACACGTCTCAAAAAAACAAGTTATGGAAAGGTTAATAACTGTTTTATTTATAATATTTTTTGTCATAGCCTTCCTTAGTTAATTAAATCCAGCCAAGCTGATTTCATTCCCTCAGCAATGGGCTTGCATTAATTACACACTATGCTTATGTAAAATTATTCTTTTCTTTTTTGCAGCTCTTTGCAAAAAGCAAACCTCCGAAAGGTCTGTACATCTATGGAGATGTTGGTAAGTTTCATTAAAGATTACACTGGAAGTTTTATCTCAATGAGGGTTTCACAGGGTTTCTGTTTAAAGGGGAGCAGAGTTTAGTGTTTCTGTGACTGATTGGCTGCTGGGCTTAAGGGAAGGCCCTTGAGCCATATAAAGGGAGAAAGAGCATCAAGGGAAGGACTGCAACTCATGGATCACTCTCAGCCCAGAGAGGTAAGGGAAGGAACTCTTCTGGTGCCGGAAGGGTTCCTGAAGGAAGTTGCTGGGGTAGTTGGTGAGATCCCAGAAACAGCTGCCAAGAAAGGATGGCTTTTCAACCCCTGAACCTGAAGGAAGAGACTACAGGCCAGGGGGATCAGGACTGTGAAACACAGGCTGTAGGAAGGAGGCCTGTGCAACCTCTTGAACCTGAAGGAAGAGAAAAAAGCCCAGGGAAATTTTGAGTCCGGGCAGAAGAGACTTTATTTCAAGTTTCTTTGGACTTAATAAAATAGAACCCCAGGATAAGTGTTTTGTCATGTATCTTTTGGATTGTGTGGAATTCTTAACGGGTGCTGAGAGAAAGGGAGACTGAGGCAGAATGGTGCAGAGCCATGCTTGGCCAGTAGAGGATACTATAGGACAGGCATGTACTTCTACAAAGAACTTATTTAAGTTTTAACATATTCTTTATGTCAAAAGATTTTTTTAAATTTTGTATAGCAAGTTATTTACTTTAATGAACTTTTCAGACTTTTATAATAAGTGGTGTTATGTTCAGATAGAGACTTGAGAGCAATTGGATCTCTCTATATTAATGTATTTCTGTTTGTGACACATTATTTCCTAAGTCACCCATATTTAATTCTGGGTAAGTAAGAGGAAGGAGGCAGAGAGATGAAGATTTTATTCTAGTCATGTCAATACACCAGGAAAACACTTTGACTCAGAATAAGAAAATATTTGAAATATTTTAGATGGAGACAACAGGGCCACTTGATGGCTCAAAATGTCATACTTTATTTTTTCACAATTTGTCCTTTATATAACGTGAATACAACTTTCCTTTTATCTATTTTAACATAAAATATAACCTCTCTTCCCAAACAAGCAGGTCTTGTTCTGTTCAGCAGCAGGGTATAGTTTCATTAGTTCAAAGCTAATGAACAATCATTACTGCAATCAGGATATACTGTTTTTAAATTAACTACCTGTTGGATGTATTTGTTTTTTATTTGAAGGCACGGGAAAGACAATGGTGATGGACCTGTTTTATTCTCATATAGATGTACAGAGAAAAAAAAGAGTCCATTTTCATGGTTTCATGCTAGATGTACACAAAAGTAAGTGCAAATACTCTGACATGTACATGAGTTACATTGAGTATATAATCTATAAAGCAAACTTGGTTTATTCTTCTAACATATAACCCAATTTAACTTTCTTTTAAATGAGTAATCAAAATACATTTATTAAAGCATTTTTAGAATCTTCTATTATTCCAGCATAGCTATTAATAGGAATATCCGCTCAAAAGATAATGTAGTGTGGGGTGTATGTGAAGTGAGATTTATATTCAGGATTAATTTACCCTTTAACACCCTTCACTTATCAATTAACTTACACTAAATTTGAAAGATAGATAGAGGCTAATGGTGAATTTTACATTAAATGTCATACATAATGTGATGGTGTCCCAAAAAAGGTAGAAGTTTTATGTAAAGTTAGCAGTGAAACTATTTGATACTCATTTGGCATACTGTGTTCAGTTGAAGATACTATAATTTAAGAAAGAGAATGAGCAGAATTAAGTTTAGAAACTATCTGTGAGCAAAATTAAGTTTAGAAATGATCTGTGAGGGAAGTGGGGAAATCTTTCATCTCCAGGTACCGTAACTTTACACAGATGAAAAGGAATGTTATGGAGAGGACAGGATTAGAGCTCAAATTCTCATTTGAGAATAACTAATAACTAAAATAGCTTCTGAGAAAGATTATAGAATTGCCATTATCTGACTTATTTAGGGCTAGACTAGCTATATGTCTGCTAGGGACAGTTTAAGAAAAGCTAAAGCAGTTTTGCAAAATTGCAGGAAATTGGATCAGATCACTTGTTCCAACCTTTTTGAGTGAAAGCCCCTCTAGTTAACACTACTTAAAATATACACCTTCCCACACACTGCCCTGTACCACTCCCTCACCAGCCATAAACACATATATCCCCTATAAACACTAAAAACAACATTAAATTACTTAATAATAAATTACTCTTACCTGAGTAAGAAGCTAAGCCTTCTTGGGTGCAGCTCCCACCACACACCTCGTGTGACCCTGCTCCCCTCTTCTTGTCCCTCATGGACTGAGAGTAATGGAGGTGGGCCCTAGCACGTTGGCCAAGGCTGCTCCAGGTCGCCATCGGAATGGTGCTACTTCTCTCTGGCTAGACGCCTGGCTGGTAGGAGGCTGGAGGAGGCTGCTCCTCCGGTCTGGCCAGCGCGGAGCTCAAGGCTGCTTCTCTGTTCTTCTTCGAGTGATGTCCCCGTGATGTCCCACCTCAGGTGTCGGTGCGTCCTGTACCATGGATCAGAGGTCTTTTAACAGTCGTCCTTTCGATTGCGCTCGTACTGAAGGTGGCTTGCAACAGCCTCAGCACAGCTTCAGCGTGCGCAGTTGACTGCCACCTGTCCGTTCCTTTTCAACTGGCCTCGGTGGTGGACGGAGCGTTAGAGCAGTTAGCCTTTCCTATTCTCAAACCTTAAAATACACAAAAATTACTTAGTTTAGTCAACCTTTTGTCAGTGTTTACTTCTTTACCCTCTTTTTACCTTAAAAAAAATAATCCCTCCCTTCATGCTGTCAGTTAGTTAGTTAGTTAGTCAGTCAATTGTTAGATTTCAGTTAGATACTCCTCTTCCAGGGTTTTTTCCTTCTGAATTCATTATCAAAATCCCGGGCTTTCCCGGTTTTAAAAAATGTGCAGCTTGTAATGATGCTAGGCCCACCTCAGATAGACACTCGCAGTGTGCCTGCTTCTTGGGGAACGCACATGTCCCTCAGAAATGCAGTCACTGCACTAATCTGTGTGCAAGAGCATGAAAAGACAGGGACCTGAGGCTCAACTCTTCCTCAAGGAGAAGTCCCTGAGACCCTCCTCCAACCTGGGTCCCGAACAGCAAAAGCCAACTCAGCACCAGAAGAGGAGAAAGTAATCACCAAGTAAATCTACTGACTCAAAGAGGGGATGTTCACTGAACAAAAGATCCCTAAGAGGCAATACCCTTGAGGCAGTAGGTTCCTTGGGTAAAAATCATGCTGATAAACCTAAGGACTCAAAATGTCCTTCTGAGGAGTTGAGAACTAGAATTAAATGCTCATCCACTTGCCTGGCACTGAAAAAATCCTCAATGTGGAAAGGGCATGAGCATGAGCCATCGGCACCGACACCAATGCCGCAGAATACAACAGCACCACACACGGTGCCTACGAACAACCCAGCACTGATGCACATGTCAGCACCAGAAGCTGTTGCGGCACCAATGGAGCCTGAATCTCCATGGCCAGCACCGATCACGGCGCCCATATCAGAACGGCACCGAAAGAAAATTCAGAAAGAGTGCTACCTGTCATCTCCTCACTCACATGATGATCAATCTCTGTTACATTCACAGCTTTCATGATCTCGCTCACCCTGTTACTCACATAGTGAGATGGAAGATGAAGCTCGTTTTTCTTCTGAGCATTCGTCACCCACCAAACCATCTATTGATCATAGGCACTGCATTCCAAGACTCCGTCATGACCATTATTCTTGGTATGGCCCTCCTTGCTGTTACCCATACAGACCATACCATAGAGGAATGAGAGAATGGGACAGATACTCCTCCTATTACAGAAGTCATGATAGCTCCAACAGCTCATGAGCCTCTACACGTAGACCTCCCAGTGATGTTCCATCAGTACCTTCACCAGGACTTTCAGAAAATGTACCCTCAATTGACGCGAGAACGGAGCAGGACCCCATTCCACCAGCCCTGGACTCATCATCATCCCCGGACAAAGCAGCTCCATGGATGACTTCTAGCTCCATGGATGACTCCAAGCAATTTAATGAGTTCCCTAAAAGAGTAGTCCAGAAATTAGAAATTCCTCTGGAAAAAGTAAATGACTCACAACACAAGCTCCTCAAAATAGTGCATACCATAGTTTCTGCCAAAATCGCAATCCCCATGCACGATGTCCTCAGGGACCTGGCGAAAATTATATGGCAAACACCAGCTACAATTCCCCCTGTGAACAAACATAACAATTGTTAATATTACGTACCTCCTAAGGACATGGATTTTCTGTACACCCATCCTCCCCCAAATTCTCTTATGATCGATGCAGCAAACCAGAAGAGCAAGCAATCCGTTTTCAGATCCACTCCACAAGACAAGGACTGGAAACGACTTGTCCTGATGGGAGGGAAGGTCTATTCCTCAGCATCCTTGTTAATGAGAGTGGCAAATTATTCATCCTTACTCTCAAATTATAACCACACTATCTATGTCAAGTTATTACAATTTGCAACAGACTTACCTGGTAATAGAAGAAAACAATATAAATTGCTACTCACCAAAGGACAACTTGTGGCTCGTACATCGCTGTAAGTGTCTTTTGATGTCACAGATATAGCGGCTAAAACCATGGCAACTGGCATAGTGATGAGAAGAGCCTCTTGGCTGCATTCAGCTGCTCTTCCTAGTGATCTACAAAACAAAACAGAAGATTTACCACTTGACAAAACCCATCTTTTTTTCAAAGAAAACAGATGAGGTATTACACTCCATGAAAGTTTCGAGAGCCACTTTACATACTCTAGGCATATATGTGCCCAGTGTCAAAAAGAAACAGACATGCTTCCAACCATATCACAGGAAATACCAAATGCAATACTAACCAAGACAGTACGACTACCATCAAAGGGGTAGACAAAGTGGTTACAAACACAAACAACCACTCCAGCCTCCCTCAAACTCGTAACCGCCACCACCAAAACTTCATTTTTGAGGTCTTGGTCGAGGGTTTGAGACTTCCTCCTCGTTACCTACCACAACTTCCATAATCCATGAATTTCGAATTCCAACTCAGATACTTCCACCACATCTGGTCCATAATCACCAATGACAGGTGGGTCATGGAAATCATCATGCATTCATGGGTACTCAATCCCATTTTCAACTGTGCCTCCCCCTTATACCTCTTCCCTGTCTCTATTCAGCGACACCCCTCACATACAAATCCTCCAACAAGAAATCAACCAACTACTACAAATAGGAGCGATAGAACCTGTCCATACAAAGTACAGGGGCAGAGTTTTCTATTCCCCCTACTTCATAGTGTAAAAGAAAACAGGAGGTTGGAGACCTATTCTAGATTTAAGATCACTCAACAAATTTGTGAAATGACAAAAATTCAAAATGGTGACATTGAACACCATAATCCCCATGCTACAACAAGGAGATTGTTTCTCATCCCTCAACCTGAAAGATGCAGATTTTCATATTACCACCCATCATTCTCACAGACTCTTCCTACACTTTATGATCGAAGGACACTACCAATATAAGGTACTGCCAATCAGACTGTTCACGGCCCCAAGAGTGTTTTCCAAAATACTATCAGTAATTACTGCATTCCTGCTGTGACGGAGTCAGACCTGCGGGCTACTGGAGGGTAGATATGTTGGCCCCAGACTTAATGAATCCCTGTTCCCAGGGTAGCTAGGGCAGAGCTGCTTTGGGCCAATTGGAGCATCTAGAGGTAGTTGGAGTACCTGATACCAATTAAGGCATCTGGAGTCAGTTGGAGCACCTGACACCAGTTGGAGCATTAGATGAAAGGCCCCTGTTGCAGCGAGGAGTGTTTGGGGCATGGTGGTTTGAGGCAGAGCTAGGAGCAGGCTTTGTGAAGGAGAGGAGAACAGGACAGAGTCAGTTAGAGCTGAACTAACCAGTAGTTGTTGCAGTTGGCACCAGAGAGGTACAGCCAGTCAGGGCAAGCCAGCCCAGATGGGCCTCAGGGCCTTGTGGGGTAGAGAAACTGACCCCTAGGGCCAGAGAGATGGAGGAACTGCTCTACCAGGAGTCTGAAGGGAGGAGAGCTGTGTCTCAGCTGGCTACCAGACCCTGAAATGCAAGACCCATGGTGCCCTAACGCACCCTGTTCTCCACACTGCAGATAAAGGGAATCACTATATTCCCATATCTGGACGACTGTCTCATTACAGCATGTTCAAAACAAAGCGCCACAATAGCAACACAACTAACTGTAAATTTGTTCCAGCAACTAGGTTTCAAGATAAATACTAAAAAGTCTGTATTGTGTCCCACACAGGAACTCGACTTCATCGGAGCACATCTATGCTCCATAACCACCAAAGTGTCACTCCCTAAACCTCGATTCACAACGCTACAGGAGCTAATCTCAATGCTAAAGATTACACCATACATGACAGTGTGATCTAGCCTTCAACTCCTTGGTCACATGGCAGCCGCTACATCAGTAGTACTACATGCCAGATTGCACATAAGGGCTCTCCACAGTTTACAAACCAAACACAATATCAACAGAAAGCTCCTGATTCCACCCAAGATCAGAGACTCCTTGCAATGTGGACTGTAGAAAACAATATTATGTGTGGAGTACCTTTTACACCGCCACAACCCACCATCATGATCACCACAGATGCATCCCTACTTGGATGGGAAGCACACCCAGATGAACACACCGCACAGGGCAGATGGTCAAAGACAGAATCCTCCCTTCATATCAACATCCTAGAACTGAGAGCAGGGAGAAATGCATGTCAACATTTCCTACCATTCATAAAAGGTCAAACAATAAAAATAATGACAGACAATGTTGCGTGCATGTTTTATATAAAACGGCAAGGGGGAGCTTGATCACCTTCCCTATGTGCCTAAGCTGTCAAACTATGGAATTACTGCATGCACCATTCCATCCAGATATCAGCAGCTTATCAATGAAAATGCAACCAAAACACAACAGACACTCTGAGCAGATACTTTCCGCACAATCACAAGTGGCAAATCAACAACATTCAGCTATATGAAATTTTCTCACAGTGGGGCACCCCACTAGTCAATCTATTTGCCAATCATGAAAACAGGAACTCCACAAATATTGTTCAAGAGCAGGGATAGGACCAAAATAATTGGGCAAAGCCTTTCTTCTAAAATGGACACAAGGCCTGTTATACGCTGTCCCACCAATTCCTCTGATTTCCAAGATAATTCAGAAAATAAAGCTGGACCAGGCTCACATAATCCTCATTGTCCCCTCCTGGCCAAGACAATCTTGGTTCTCAGATCTACTCGAGGTATCCGCTCACAAACCAATGACTTTTCTCCCGACATCAGACCTATTAACACAGAATCACAGATGCCTTCGTCACACAGAAATACACAAATTACATTTGACAGTATGGTACCTAATTGGTTCCACCAGATGGAACTAGATTGCTTGGAAGCAGTTCGACATGTTTTATTAAATAGCAGAAAACCCTCCATCAGGAAAACGTACCTGCAGAAATGGAGGAGGTTCCAAATATGGTGCTCCAATAGATGCATTTCACCAACATCCTCCTCAATTCCAAACATCCTCGAATACCTACTGGAATTGAAACAATCCAATTTATCAAACAGTTTGGTTAATGTGCATCTCATGTTGATTTCAATCTTTCATGACACAATCAACATGTTGTCACTTTTCAATCATCCTACAGTGAAAAGTTTCCTAATAGGCTTATAGAGGATCTACCCAACTATCAGATCCCCAGTTGTTCCATGGGACCTAAACCTCGCATTACGAACAGTCATGAAACACTTATTCGAACCACTAGCATCATGCTCACTACGTCATATGTCCATGAATGTATCCTTCCTCATAGCGATCACGTCGATTAGAAGAGTTGGAGAGATCAATGCCCTCATGGCGGATCCACCATATACTACTTTTTACAAGGACAAGGTCACTTTAAGACCTTACCCCAAATTTCTCCTGAAAGTGGTATCTCATTCCCACATCAATGAGCTCATACATCTACCTACCTTTTATCCAAAACCACATAATCTACCACACAAAGTCGCACTCCACATGTTAGATGTCAGTTGTGCTTTATCTTTTTACCTAGAAAGAACAAGACCCTTTAGGAAATCCAACAAATTGTTTATATCCATCACAGAACGTTCTAAAGGCAAACCCATATTGAACCAGAGACTATCCAAATGGATAAAGGACTGCAGATATACATGCAATGACCTTAACCATCAGCAACCTCCTCCGGGACTTAAAACGCATTCCACAAGAGCGGTATCCGCTACAACCGCCTTCTTAAAAATTGTAGCCCTCATAGATATATGCAAGGCCGCTACCTGATCATCGTTACATATCTTTACCAACCATTATGCCATAGATCAGTGGTTCCTAACCCTTTTGGCTCGAGGGCCACAAATATAATTTTTACAATGCTGAAGGGCCACCAATCTAATTAATTAAAATCCAATTAATTAAATTCAAATTGTTTTAAATTATAATTAATTAATTACATGTAAATTAATTAATTTATTAAATAGTCCGGTGGCCCTTCAGATAATGTAAAAAATTATATTTTGGGCCCTTGAGCCAAAAAGGTTTTTTAAACATTTCAAAAAGGTTTTTTAAAGGGGTTGTTTTTTTTTTTTAAAGGGGCTGGGTGCCCATAAACACCCGGAACCTCTCGGCTCTGGGTGGATGTGATCCCCTCTGCTCTGCACCTCTGGGTGTGTGGGGCCAGCGCTGGGCCCTGCTCAGCCCGAACAGGCCCCAGCGCAGTGCTCCCCACGGACTGCCTCTGGTCCTGGTCCCTCCTCCCCAGGTGTCCTGCCCCGCTCGGGGACCAGGACGAAGCACCCCCACCAGCCCCCACCTGGGCAGCACCCGCTCGATCATGGCCCCGGGCCAGCTGGCTGTCTCGGCTCCGCCCCTGGCTCCTCCTGGCCGGCTGGCCCCTCCCTCCCTCCTTGCTAGTGGACCTGCCTCTGCTGACCGGCTGGGGGAGGGAGGCAGCTGGCCTCAGTCCAGCTCCAAGCCAGGAGGGGTCGGCTGCAGCCCGGCTCCCAACCAGCGGGGCGCAGGCAGGCCACTTCAAAAAGCCCCGCGGGCCAGGGGTTGAGAACCCCTGCCGTAGACAGAGCATCTGCAAATGATGGGAAAGCAGTACTATCCTCTGTACACTACCATCAATGGCAGATAACTGCTATGTAGTCACCTGATGTGGAGCACCATGGGCACACCACTTGAAGAAGAAGAAATGGTTGCTCACATGTAGTAACTGGTGTTCTTTGAGATGTGTGTCCCCGTGCATGCTCCACTACCCACTCTCCTTCCTTTCTACTTTAGCGTTTCTACATAAACAGTGGCCAGTGCCAGGGACGTCAGACGAAATGAATAGAACAGAGCAATTTAGAATGTCATCCAGTCCCAGCTTCTAGCAACTGGAGGTTTAGGGATACCCAAAGCATGGAGTTACATCCCTGACCATCATACCTACCGTAACAGTCAGAGATGAGCCTATGTGCCATGAACTTACCTAGTTCTTTTTAAAATTCAGTTATGCTTAGTTAGTCTCCTCTTTTCCAATGAGAGTTTCCTTAAACTGTTCTTCGAAACTTAACATCTTCAGATATTAAATCTTAAGATCTGTAATATTTGGGGCCCTATGTTGCACTGAATCCAAGACAACAATAACTTTCTGTGATACATGACCAGTTTTGTACATAATGAGGATCCGTATTCTGCAGTGACAATATCTTTTGTTACCTCTCTGTCCTTTATGTCGGGTAGGTAACCCCCAGCATGTGTGCTGACAGTGGCACGCGAGCCCATTTGGAGCTGCATGTGGTGCCCTCTATGGTGCCACAGAAATTGCTACTCTTGCCACCAAAAGGCAATCTGGGCCGTTTCTTTTGGGGTCAGCTGGGGTGTGGGGAGTCCTCACTATGCCTGTGCCCCAGGGATACTAAAGAAAGAAGCCACCCAGAGTGGCTCCTGTCTGCATCATGTTGCCACCAAAAGGAGCCACTTTAGGCAGCTTCTGTCTGTGGTATCCCTGGGCACTCCCATCCCCAGGCATGTCTCTGAGAGGAGTTGCTCCAGGCGGCTTTTTTCCATGGTGTTCTGGAGGACTCCGACCCCAAGCACACCACAAGAGAGGAGTTTCTCCAGGCAACTTCTTTCCATGAGCGGTTCCTTTTAACGGCATGCCTGGGAAAAGCCCCCATTCCAGCTACGGTTACCTCCGAATTTTCAGGCAGCTGCCACTTCTTTTTGGCAGAGGGGACTGCCGGCACTGGCTGAGGGTCAGGTAGGAGGGGCTGGCACAGGGGTCTACTTTTAATAAAACTAATCTCCCATTACAGGGCCTTTCAGTTCCAGATGTTCACTATATCTTAAATACATACAGAGAGCATGATCTCTGAACATTTTTAGTAGATTAGTGTACTGTAGTACTTTTTTGTACTAACATTGCCATCTTATTCTGTTTGTCTTATTAAAATCCCAGGGATGGGTTTCTCTGAGTTAATTTCCTCCTGCTTTTTCATAGCTTGACTACAGAGCTAAACATACTTTAGGCTAGAATATGCAGTGTTTTGCAGTTGACATCTAAATGTTTTAAGGGTTCTGATTGTTAAAGCATATTCTAGGAGCAGGGCTGTCCCTAGGAAGAGTGGGGCTCAATTGGCCTGTGGGGGCCTCTGGCCCCCTGGCACTGGGGGCCGGTGGGGGTTCAGCACTGAGGGGGACCATGGGCCAGAGGCTGCCCTCCCTGCGCTGCTCTGCGCAGTGTTCCTTGCCTACCCTGCCCCCAGCTGGCTGGTCGACACCAGAAGGTGGCCTGGCGTGTGGCCAAGGCTCTTCAGAGCCTGGGGTTGGACTCGGCCAGCACTGCCCCCAGCCCTGCAGAGCAGTGGACACACACCGGTGCCCCAGCCCACTCCCTAGGGCTGCCTAGCCTGCGGGGGGCAGCACGGGCACAGAACTTTGTGTGGAACAGCACAGGGAGGGTGGCCTCTGGCCTGTGGGCACACCTCCCACCCCGCCAGTGCCGAACAGGCCCCAGAGACAGCGAGGGCCAGCGCGGGGCCCACCGAACCACAGGGCCCAGAGTAGTTGCCACACTCGCGCTCCCCCCCAGGGTCAGCCCTGACTAGGATAGAGAGGATACAACCTCAAAAAACTGCAACTGAATCAAGGAAATAAATTTGAAGTAAGACAAAATGATACAGCACCAATTACAATATCAAATGTTTCAGCTGCACCATTTTTAACAGCAGGCATCTGTGGGGTTACGATGCAGTACTGTACTTATTTGCAAACAAGAAAACGTAGGTTACCAAATCTGTGAGGCCTTAGAGATTTGCTTTAAAAGGGTGAAAAATTACCCAATCTGCTTTTTTAAAATCATAATGCATGTGGTTTTTGTATTTCTGTATCTAAACTATGTATATATGTATTATAGCTTTATGTATTCCACAGAGATAAATGCAGCACTTCCACTGGTTATCTTTCTGTTCTATTCACTTCAGAAATACATCATCTTAAACAGAGCTTGCCTAAAAGGAAGCCAGGATTAATGGCCAAGCCATATGATCCAATAGCCCCGGTAGCTGAGGAAATAAGTGACGGGGCCTGTCTCTTGTGTTTTGATGAATTCCAGGTAAGTAGTTCGTTAAAGAGCATTTCCTGGCTTCAAGAAAACATTTAAAGTATTGTTTGATCTTTTATCTTAAATATAATATTTGTTAGCTCCCCCAATCAACATAATTAAAGCTCACCGTAGAGAACAGATAGAATTTGATGAGATTCTTATGAGCACTTTGGAGCAGAGACTTCCTTTTTATAATGTGTTTGTACAGTGCCTAGCACAATGGTGCACTGTTCCATGTTTGGTATCCGCAGTCATTACTGCAATTGAAATAACAAAATAATAATTGGACTCACTGAGATCAAGGACAGAGGAACAATATATCAAATTAAACTTTCTTCTGTGGCAATGTGCTGAAGCCTTTGGCAGTCCAGTGCACAATTTGGGTCAACATCAGATAAATTTTAAAATGGAGGTTTTTATTGAATTAAATATGGAAATGAATAATACCGATAAAATACTTTTTGCCTATCTTAATTTAATTAATTCAGTTTATTCTGATTTCTTAATTTTCATTGTGCCTCACAGGCATATTGAAAACACACGAACTGCATTATAGAAATACCCCAGAGAGAAAATGGAAGTTGTGGTAACTTGAGATGATTGGAGCTTGTTGGCTTCTCAGAAGCTGTAGGAGACATCTAGGATAAAGATGATTGCTGGGTATTACTGCTAAAATGATTAGCAGTTAAATAGTTATCCATGTTGGCATTGAGATTGTCAGTGTTAAGTTTTTAAAAGTTAATATCCTGTTGAGATGAGTGGTGGAGCTTATACCTCTCAACCATTGTTTCAGACAGTCTGCAGAGCTGAGAAGGCATCTGTGCAACATAGAATCACAGAAATGTAGCACTGGAAGGGTCCTCAAGAGGTCATCAAATTCGATCCTCTGCGCTTAGTCAGGACCAAGCAGACCTTGATTATGCCTGACAGGTTTTTCTCCAGCGTGTTTTTAAAAACCTCCAGTGATGGGGATTCCAAAACATCCCTGGCAAGTCTATTTCAGAGTGTCACTATAGTTAGAACATTTTTCCTAATATTTAATCTAAATCTCTCTTGCTGCAGATTAATCCCATTACTTCTTGTCCTGCCTTCAGTGGACACTGAGAACAATTGTTTGTTTCCATCAGTGTATACTCAGTTCATATTGGAAGGCTTTTTTCCAGGTCTAAGTGCTATGAAGTTAATTTTTTAAAAATTTAAATCTTCTGTTTTAGAGCATAATTATGCAGCAATGATGAATACTTAAGTAAACTGTATGGGTGCAGAATGCACAAAGCCATAGCTGTGATGCGTTATCATTCATGGGAATGTTTATAATAATAAAGAAAATCCCATTTATGAAAACATCTTGCATATCTTTTGATACGTAAAAGCCCATCCTGGTCTGTTATTATAGCTGAACTTGTTTTTTGTACTAGTGACCGAGGATGAAATGCAAATTATTGAATTATGCAAATTTAAGTGAACAACTGTGATAAAGGATACTGTATCACAGAATATTTTTTTTGATATTTTGTCAAATGTTAAATTTTAATTATGTTACTTAGTATGCTATTAAGTGTATTGTAGTTGAATTTTTACAAGTAACTAGGTGTTATTATGATGTATCTTTGAGACATGGGCTGAGAGCGCTGTATTTTGTTGTGGGTTTTGTGTCAAAACTTGTTTTTTCAAATTAATGAACTGATGACATGGCTGGTTTTGTGTATTAGTTGTGGGGTTTTTTTTTTTAATTACTCAAGTATAATAATAAGGTAACTTGGGTAGGATGCTGTTTCCCTAAATGGATTGAACTTTCTCAGAAAACTCTCAAATAATGGCTTTGTTGCCTACACAATAGTATAATATCTTTCAGCTTCTGCAAGCCTGAGATATTCAGCATTTGATTTTCCATGTTGTTTTGCTTCTAACTTTGATTGCTCATTTGTCAGTGGAGGTGGCAATCCTGGCCAGTTCTTAAAGATAAAAAGATGATTTTAAGAGAAGATTCAGTTTCAGCTATGAATTGCCTAGTTTTTGTGAAGTTTTAAGCAAGATACATCATAGTATCACAGTATTTTTGTGTGTGTAGGTATTGTAAACTCAAAGATTTGGGGAAGGAAGCAGAGGAATGCAAGTGTTCCTCAATGATGCTAAAGTGTCAAAAATACTTGGCAGCTGATTACTCTGCTCGCACAAATACAAGTAAATTCTATAATAAATAAGTAAAATTTTAATTTAGTGGTAAGGTGCCATTTTCCCTCTTGTAAAAGACTTGTTATGCAATGAACTTATTTCACAGACAGAAGAGAGGCTGCAATTTATGTTACCAGGTGGGAGAAGAGTTCACTTCTCTTATTCATTATACTTTATTCCCAATCTCCTCCTTCCAACTAGAAAACACTACCAGTACATACGTACACTCCTTGTCAAGCTGATTGCCTCTTCCATCCTATTGTCAAGCTTGCGAACTACAATCATTTTATTGAAGAGAATAACATTTTCCCTTTTCTATTTCAAAGGTGTGGCCGGGAGGGAAATACAACAATTTTACTTACACTACGTTAGTATTCCCAGGACAATGAATACTTACGTCAATTGTAGACATTTATTTATTTATTAATGTATTATTACTCTTAATTCAGGGATTTCAAAACTATCCAACAGAATGCTGATCATCTGTAGCAAGTCATACAATATGTAAGCCATGCTCTACTGTGTAGGTTCTAATTACTGGCAGTTAGTCCCAATTTTCAGAAATTTGCTAAAGCCTCTCATTCTGAATATGTCATCTTCCTTCCTAAATAGCCACAAAGTGATTTAATGTCTGAAAGAGCTGTTCAGACCAGAGGAACAATCTCTTAAAGACAGCTAATTTTGGCAATATAGACACCCATATAATTCTTCATTTCCCTAGATGGTTTCCCCAGCAGAGATGTTAATCTGCAGTCTTCACATAAGACTTGATTTACTCAAATTTAAGCAAACACTGGATTTGCAAATACAACTGGAAGGAAAACAAAAGAGGCAGAATAAATATTACTGTAACATACAGACAAAATTGCTATCCACAATGACGGCTGAAAAATCCTTTTACTGGAGAACAGATAATGCTAGTGGAAGCAAGTCATTACTCCTACTGTAGACCCATGATCGTGCATTGTGGAAATGGACAGACGCACCAGAGATGTTGTCAAGGTTTACTTGGAATATTGGAGATTTCCTTTAGATACCTGTTCACATAGGAGAAAAGGTGAAAATTTCTTTCTGTGTGGTATAGAGGAGTCAAGAGATTCTGTGGCACTGCCAGCAGAAAACAGTGAAAATGCACACATTTCAGAGATCACTAAATACAGAACTGTAAAAGACATTAGCATCGCGGAAGTTGCTCAGTCCCATTTAACACCTGACTGAAACCTTATCATAATCATTCTGGAGTAAATCATGTTAGAGGCTGTCTGAGTTGGGGTGGGAAAAAGGCAGACAAATACAGGATTAAAATAACTTGTTGACTAAGTGACTTAGAAAAACATTTCAGAATCTACTAACTTATTCTATATATTATCTCTAAATGTTCTTACTGAAAGAATTCAAGTATCTTAAAGAGATGTAATAGGTATCATGTTGCAACTACTGTATGTGTGCCACTACCCTAATGACTATGTTAAGACTCTGAGTATGCCTGTTATGAACTAGATATTTCTGAAAGCTTGATCAGTCTGAATATGAGCTGCTGATGCACAGATTAATGAATACTATTCTTTCTTCCCAATCTTTTGTCATTAGCACTTATTATAAATATTAACCCATCTTTTTTGCTTCCACATAAATCATATACTTTTTAATAGATGACCTTAGATGTAAATTATCTGATAGTCTTGCCATTTGTAATTATAATGTTTCGTGTTTTTCAGTATCCTAACAGGTGGTCCATAAAATTTGAGTTTTTATTTTATTTTGTTGAGTGCTCAAATAACTCTCTATACACAAATAATTAGGCTTCTAATTTTGTAATACCTGTGGTAGGTAACAATGGTAATGAAAACAGAATCTCTACTTTTTGGAAAGCAGAATGATCATTCAGCAATAGTATTTAAATACTATTCAGTATCACTTGGGTTTAAAAAGAAATACAGTTTAAACAGTTTTTACAAGCCAGCAAAGCTATTAAAAGCCTCTAATAAAAACTAGGCTCTTATTTTTGTGCTAATACTAATTACTGATAATACATGCTTATGTTTGTCATTCATTATATGGAGCAGTACCAATCAGTGGATGACTGAGTCTCAAGCACTTACACATGTAAATTAACTATTCGATTTTTTTTCTTTTTTACTTAAGTGAGTCATAATGGAAAGCAGCACTAGGTCATAAAAATCTTTTCTCTTAAATGCTAATGAAATTTCTCCATTCTCTCCATTAGCAGACTCCCCTTATTGGTAATTTGTAGCCTTCTCTTTTGTTCCTGGTTGTAATGAATGCTGGGTACAGAAAAAACCTGAGCTATGAGAACGCTTCAGTTATTGTCTTCTGCTTGCTTACACTGTAAAATTATCTTTCCCTTCTGAAGCTGTACAAGATCAAAAGAGAATAAATTGGCACCCCAGTACACAAAATGACTCTTGCTTTATTAATTATATAGCTTTCAAAAGTTAATTTATTCTGGTAAGGAAAAACACTAAAATTCTGCAACATCAAATAATAACTCAGTAACAGGCCTTTATTCATTGCTTTCTTTTACTTTATTGTAAACATTTGCACTGGAGTGTACATAAATGTTATAATTCTCTTCAGTCCTCTATTTCGTACTCTGTTCTTGCAAAAGTATATTCTGCCATGAAAGTGTGTAATTAAAAATAACCAAAGTTTTAGTATAATCATTTATATCACAATTTTAAAAACTCAGTTCCTGAGATTTGGCCTGACACAATAAAAAATGCAAATTCTTTTAAATTTGCAATTCTATTCTTATTTCTTATCAGAAATAACATAACAGAGTCCTGTGGCACTTTTAAAGACTAACAGATTTATTTATCGCATGAGCTTCGCTGCAAAAGCTCATGCAATAAATAAATCTGTTAAAGTGGCACAGTGGGATTTTCTCCCACGAAAGCTCATGCGATAAATAAATCTGTTAGTGTTTAAAAGTGCCACAGGACTCTGTTGTTTTTCTACAATAGACTAACACAGCTCCCCTTCAGAAATAACATAGGCATTCAAATAGTTGAAAAGAAGTTTCTGTTTGTGCAGAAGCTAAATTTAACTGTGATCTTAACTTTTAAATTAAATAATGTAAGCACCGTTCACATTTAAACATCTTGGGTTTTGAAGACAACTTTGTAAGTTTCTGAAATTTAGTTATTAAGAAGAGCCTTTGTGAAAACATCCATAGCTGATAGGTAACCAGCTACACTCAACAGGTTGTGTGTTCCTTAGCCAATACAGGTGTACCTTGATAGAAATATAATAACTGCCCTGAGCCCACCAGAGAGTTGCTGTATGACACATGCGCCCCATGGAGTGTGTTACTAAACTTGTAAAATGACTTATTGTTGAGGAAGAAAAGAAAATATTTTTTTTAAAAATCAATCATAGTTGTCTACATGAACTAAGTGCATGGTTGCCCATGGATGGATCACAGGGAAGGAGAAAGCTGCTTCTACTTAAGCTTCCCCCTATTATCTCCAAACCAGCCATCAGGAGCAAAGTGTAAGGCTATGTCTACAGTAACAAGCTTATGTCGGCATCAGGGCTGGATTAACGCAAGGGCTATGGGGCTGCAGCCCTGGGCTTAAGCCTGAAGGGGGGCCAGCCCCAGGCTGCAGTCTCCAAAGCCCTTGCTGATCCGGCCCTGTGGGGCTGGGGTAGGAGGGCCCTCAGTCCAGAGGCCACGGCTGCCCACTCTGCCCCCAGGCTGGCTGGTCTGCCACCGGGGTAGGGCGGGCTGGTGCATGTCTGCTGCGCTTTGGGGGTGGGGTTGGCTGACTCATGGGGCGGCCTCCGGCACGGCCCTCCAGGGCCAAAAGGGCTATGAGTCCACCATGCCAAGGGCCCCCACGACTCAGGCTGATGTGGCCAGACCTTCAGGGATGTCGTGGCGGTGGCCCCGTAGCACTTCTGAAGGGCCACACCAGAGGCTGCCCCATGCATTGGCTGGTCTCACCTCCTGAGGCAGAATAGCCAGTCACAGGGCAGGGGCCTGCATGTGACCACAGCCTCTGGCCCCAAGACCCCAGGCTGACTCACCCCCAGGCCATCGTCGTGGGGGGCCAGGGCCCCAAACAGGGGGCCCACAAAAGTGGGCGGCCCAGGCCCCTTAATCCAGCTGATACAGCTGTGCCACTGTAAGAGTGCTTGTGTAGCTGCACTATGTCCTGTCGACACAATAAAACAAGGTCAATGAGTGGCAGTAGCTGTCAGCAGGAGCCTGTCTCCCACTGACACAGCACTGTGCGCACAAACTGTGCTGGCAAGATTTCTATCTGTCAGGGAGATGGGTTTTTTCCACACCCCGAGTGACAAAAGTTTTGCTGACATAAATGCTAGTGCAGACATGTAAAATAATGATAAACATCTTTCCTCCTTTCTCCTTTTTGCCTTCGTTCCCCGCAAATTAATGGATTAAGCAGAGGTTGCAGTGGCTTTAGCTACTTAACCTGTAAACCCCCAAGAGCAATGCTCAGTTTATAATGAAAGAGGTGCTGGGGCTCAAGCAATTAGGTTCTGGGACTCAGGAAATTTTTGTACTTTTGTAACTGTTGCTCAGTGGCATCAGGATTATGAACTGCCAGGCATAGAGTTGCTGGGGCTCGTTCCTGGCACAAATTAAGTCCTGCCTGAGAGTTTATGGCCAGGTGTACATTTAAAACTTTTGCCAGAGTAGATATTAATGTTGATTAGGGGTGTGATTTCTTTTGTATGACATCTTTATATTGGCAAAAACCCTACTGTAGACATAGTTATACTAGCAATAAAGTGGTTTTGCGGTCATGGTTTATTTCATTTGAGGAACAGCATGATCTATATCAGCAAAAGTACTCTTGCTGGCATAAGGTGTGTCCACACTAGGGGTGCATCTACACTTGTAAATTAAGTCGACTTAAGCTTGCTTAAGTCGACTTAATTTACTCTGCGTCTACACTACACTTTCCTTAAGTCGATTTAAGCAGCTGCTTAAGTCGACTTAAGGAAAATTAAGTCGACTTTGTTAAACCTACTTTTCTAAAGTTGACTTAAGCCAGTGTACATCTGGAGTAGCCCTAAGTTGACTCTCAGTCGACTTGGGGCTCTCCAGGACTTCCCCACTGCCCTCCCTGCCAGGGTGGGTGGCACAGGGAGATCCTGGCATGCCCCGCCACTATGCCCTGCCAGGGTCCCTGTCCCCATTTGCCCCATTGTACCCAGGTACAATGGGGCAAAGGCTGAGCCCCCTGGCACTTAGCAAGGGGTGCCCCCCACCACCACCGTGGACCAGTCCCAGGTCCACCTAGCCCCTAGAAGTCGACCTAGGTGTCCAGTGTGGACGCTCTAGGTCGACTTTGTAGGGTCCCCCCAAAGTCGACGTAAAATTTAAGTGTAGACATGCTGAGTTGACTTAGCTAAGTCAACTTAAATTAACAAGTGTAGACATAGCCTAGGAGAGTTTGCAAGTATAGCCAATCATTTTCTAAAGTAGACTAAGGCCTGGTCTACACTAGGAATTTAAGAATCAACACCTCTGAGAGACATAGATATATCGACCTAAGCTCTGGTATAGACAGCACTATGATGACAGGAGAATTCTACTGCCTCTTAGGAGGTGGATTACCAATGTGGCCACCAACAGGAGAAGCCGTCCCATTAGTGTAGCTAGCTTCTAGCACTAATGATAAAAGCAGCACAGCTGCCATGTTGCAGCTGCACTCCTGCAGCATTTTACATGTAGACTAGCCCGCCCCCCCACACCGCCTCTCAGGGAGGGGCATTACCTGTACGAATGGGAGTATTTTAAGTTTAGACTGCCCTAAGCCTAAAGCCAATACTTTAACTGTTAACACGGGGATGGATCGTTTGGCTTGTGAAAGGCAAGGCTTTCATATGGGTACGGCAGTCCACCCATGTGTTATCTACTGCAGAATTGGAGCCCACAGATCCAGACTTACAATCTAGGTAGGCAAAGATCCCATTGTGGGATCAGGGCCTAATTTCAAACAAAGTAGATGTAATGAACAATAGGCAGGAGGGAAACATGAATGGCAGTAGTAAAAATGGTTTAGTTATTGGGTACATAGAATTTTTTTTATTAGCCTGTGAGAATCTGTAACCCACATATTATTCTATCATATCTAATTTTTCTTCTGTTCAGAAAGGTTTACTATGTTTTTCTTCATTCTGGTGCATAAAATTTTGTGTGCGGGAAGTCTATAGTATTCAATTTGTAGAAACCATAAAGTTAGTTAAAACTAGCCTTAGCAAATAGTTTGTCTAAGAATTTTCGCTTTACTAGTGAAATTAAACTAATTAAAATTAACTAGTTAATTTTTTTCAGTATTAATTGTAGCACCCAATTTTTTTTTAAGTGAATGTTTTGTCTGAAGGTTAGAAGAGGCTGACTATGCTGGAAGTGACTGCAGTGCCTTTTGATTATTCATGGACAGTAATAGAAGGCACTTAAAAAGAACAATGAAATTGCTTATTTTTGTGATGGGCCATCTGTTGAATTGTTTTGTGCAACAATCACACAATAGTATCTATGTCATATCATTCTATTTTCTACAGCAGCTGATTATGTATAGTTGGCTACTTGTCCTTATTTCTAAAGTCCCATGACCATTTAAAGTCACCTCTACCAACCTTTACTAGAAAGGTAATAGAAATGTAAAACAGCTGGTGTGTATTTTCTTTCTTTATCTTCTGTTTTTCATGTTGGTTCTAATTAATTAGGCCTCTTTTAAATGTTTAGGTCTGTTTTCTCTGTCTCCCACCTGTAGTTTTATAATAGAAGTTAACATGGAATCATTTAGCAATTGGTAAAGAAATAATGGGGTTCAGTAATAAAGAGCAGACAAGTTTTAAAAGATTGCCATGCATTCCCTGCTTATTAATTATCTCTCTTATTTTCCCCCTCCCAGCAGTAAATAGAATCCTTCTCCAGGATTTTACTAACAAGCCATTTTTTCTAATTATGAAACCATTTGCAGATCTATTATGGTAGAAGTTGAAAGCAAGAAAAACAAATGTGTTGTCTTCCATAGGTCACTGACATTGCTGATGCCATGATTCTGAAACAGCTTTTTGAAAATCTTTTCCAAAACGGGGTTGTCGTTGTGGCAACATCCAATAGGCCACCTGAAGGTAAAAACAAACACACGACTGGCATGATACAAGTACAACAAAACAAACGGATTTCTTATAAAAGTCACTTTACATTTATTCAAATTTACTGGTGATAAAATCTCTAGCTTTTAAAAATCTATTATACTCTTTCCATGCCATGCAGACCCAAGGGCATGCACAAAGGGATTGGGGGGCGGGGGGGGAGTGGCAAGCAGGGGGGCATGTTCCTCCCCCAATAATCATCTGGGACACAGAACTCCACCAGCTCCAGGATGCAGGGGGAGAGAGGAAGCTCCCCCCAGGACTGGAGGGGAAGGGAGGAGAAAAGAACAAGCTTCTCCCAGGTCCAGGGGTGTGGGGAAGAGCAAGTTACTCTGTGGCAGGAAGATCAGAGCAAGCTCCTGTGTGGAGCAGGAGCACAAAATGTGCCGTTCCAAATGGGGTCATATTTAAAAACCTGCCCATGCCCCTGTAAGACCTCTCCTAGTTTTCCTTTATATATGGAAGAAAGGGTCCATCCTCGGTCCTGCTCCCTCTTCTCTGTCTCTTTACCCCCACACCCAAAGTAATGCTTTTCTCTATTTCTACATCCTCTTTGATTGATGTTTCTAACATTTCCTATCTCTACAGTGGAGAGAAGCTGCCTCAGGTTTGGGTGGGCTTAAGGGCACAGACACAACCTGGCCAGCAGAAGAGAGAGTGAATGGATAACTCTTTCTTCCCTTCCCAGGCTTAGGCTATGTCTACACTATGAGCTAGGGGTGCAATTCCCCTGCTTGTGTGGACACACTCACACTAGCTCTCTTTGGGCTAGCACATGTATAAATATCAGGGAAGCCATGGTAGCACGGATAGCTGCAGCAGAAGCATGGCTGAGGTGTGCCGAATACAAACCTGCTGTGAAAGTGGTTTATCTATATTGGACGTGGCTCTGCCATGCCTCCAGTGTAGCTACTTGTGCTGCGCTGGCTCCACTGTTATTTATGCTTGTGCTAGCTCAATGAGCGCTAGTGTGAATACGTGCACACTAGCCGGGCAATCACACCCCTAGCTCACAGCACACATGTAGCTGGAATATACAGTGCTTTTGACCGTGGAATATACAGTGCTTTTTTTTCTAATCAGCAAGTAGATGCAATTCATGTATAAGCAATCCACCGAGAGGCTGTCTCCCATTGCTTTGACATCGCACACAAGTACTTTAGATATATTGGTATAGAGAACTTTTTTAAAAAAATTCTTTACAAAAGTATTTAATAAAGGAAGGCTTGCTGTGAACATTTCACGAGGCCTGAAACTGTACAAGGCTTTAGCTAAAGAGAGCTCTATAAACTAATCTCATCATTTTTTGGTAGCCAAATAACACTTCTAAGACATCGCTAATGTAATAGAATTAATTAGCATAATATTTGGGGGTGCTTTAATTTATATGAAGTGTAATGCGAGAGCCAAAGGCGTTAAAATTACATTAATTTTCTTTGTTTAGAAGAGACTCACTTAAGCTTTAAAATACAGATTTTTTCCCCTCCATTTTAATAGTTCTATTGAGGGGAAAATGTTTAAATGGTATATCTTTCAACTTTCAGTTAGTATTGAAGTTTTATCCTTGCTTGAGCCATTCTAATTAAGTCAAAGACATAACTAACACAACTAAGTGAAGGAGACAAATCAAAATTGGATGGGTTCATAGTGTGGTTGGGAGCCATCTCTAAAAAGGATCGCTTCAAAGATCCAAAGTTCATGGGTAGATCATGAGTTTGGCCTTGGGCCTATCTCTTTTCTTCAAAAAATTAGTCTGTGAACAGTTGGATAGATTCCGCGTGGGCCATGGGATCTACTGCCACTTCAGGCCCTTCCCTGGTGGGGAGCTGGCCTGACCTGTCTGTCCCCTCCACTGAGCCAAGAGACCTTATGGGCCTCAGTGCTCTCTTTGACCACGGTGCCATGGGCCGTGACCCAACCCTTCAGCACTGCCTCAGGGGTGCATCCATAGTACTGTGGTGCCACAGGTTAGGGCAGCCACCCAACACTCCTCCATCTGTGCATACAGAATATATTCCTGTATCTAAAGATGTGTGTCTGAAATGATATTCTCACCCAGTAAAGCACTCTGGGTTATCACACATCATTTGTTTTATTACGGCATCCAAGCTCAGGACTGACTTTAGGATATTTCCTCCTTTCTTTCTGGATACAAAGAAGGGATGGCAGTCTGGTTGAAGGGAGCATGCTCATCCTCTAGCCAAGACACTAGTGCCACACTTAGTGATGTTACATTCACTGCTATCCCACTGAAACATGAGAGTGAAATGCCAAGGTGTGATTTCTGAGATCCCAGCTTTACTCCTCTGCCAAAATCCACTTATCACATTTTCCTTGTTCTCCCCAAATAGAAAAATAATCCAATACAAATAAGGCCTCTACTCTAGAGCTCTTCTTAATCAATAGATGAGTTAATATAAATAACTTACTTAAAGCATGTTTAAAATATCCCCAGGCAAAAATATAATTTTATAATACTCACTGTTGATTTCTGCATGCAAACGTGCATTCATTTATACATATTGCTTATTTTAAAAAATTGCGTGTCTTGCTGTAATCATTAGAGATTTATGTGAAAAGTGGTACATGACTGTGTACGACTTTGTTAGTAATTAGATTTCAGAATCTGATTCACTGGTTCCCAGCTTTCCTATAAACATCATCTTGGTGTTCTGATCCCTGTGAATCACTTTGTGAGTGCTCTTTTGATTTTTCAAGCATAGTGCATCATCCCTCCACCATGATATGTTAGTACAGCATCTACCACAATAAGACCCAGCCTGAAAATGGCTTTCTAAATGTTACATATAGGCTTGGCAAAATTCAATTTTTGATTGTTTTTTTTTTTTTATAAGTTCAATTGATAATATTAACAAGGAGTCTAGTGGAACTTTTAAAGACTAACAAATTTTTTATCGCATGAGCTTTTGTGGGAGAAAATCCCACTTCATCAGCATCTGACAATGTGGGATTTTCTCCCATGAAAGCTCACGAGATAAAAAATTTTGTTAGTCTTTAAAAGTTCCACTATCCTCCTTATTTGTTCTGCTGAACTGGACTGATATGGCTACCCCTTTGGAACTGATAATATTGGTGTCTAATAAAAACTGAAAAAAATGCTTACAAATAAATTAAATTTTCACACTTGCAGGAAATTATGGGATGGTTTAACAATGGGGAGAGGGACAGACAATAATTATTTAATGCTAATAGAGCTTGAGACTCAAAATGTTAAGGCTTTGTAACTGTTAAAACTATTTAAATCATATGGAAAAATACACAAAGTAAATGTCTTTAAATGAAGCTCTAGTCAGTTCTCAAGCAGGATTGTTCTTACTTTGACTATCAGCAAATTTAAATTTTTGTAGAGTTATATTTTCATTGGTGTGTGAGTGTGTACAGCGAAATCAATATTTGCCATAATTTAGTGATAAGAATCTAAGCCTTCTATAATAGTAATCCAACATGGTCTGTGTCAGAGGCAGAGATGTTTAGGTGGGCACTTGTAAGAGGACGACTGCATGACTGTTGACGTGCCCTGTTATCAAGTGTTGGCATCTTGCAGGGAGATGGAGACTTGTGTTAGTGAAATGGAGCAGCACATCCTAACTATTGTATGATCACAAAGCTGTAATGGAACTATACATCCTGTCTCTACAGTTACATAGTTTCCAGAAGAGAGACCTTTTTGCTATGGATATAAAATTGTGTTTTCCCAGTTATATTTATTATTTTATATTTCTTTCATGAAGTGCCAAATATGCATTTAATTATAAAATATTTAAATAAATTAAACCTTTTTTCAGAGTAGATATTGTTTGCCTACAAAGCAAATTGTATTTTCTTGTCTTGGAAAAATTATACATGTGAAGGGAATTACTAGAAGACCAAGGGATTAATTCTAATCAGCAGAATAAAGACATTACCAGGTCTGGCAACTGACATTATTTCTTCATAGTTCAAATCTTTTTATAGAAAAAAAATCCTTAAGATTAAACATTTGCATATTTTGGCTTTAAAGTTGCACTGATTGATACATAACATTTCCAATTTCAATTCTTTTACATGCTTATTTTAATACAAAGTATCTCCTCTGCTAAACTCACGTAGCTCTTATTAGAGATTTAAATCTAATTTCACTGAAACCCTTTTGAGATTTTCTTGGGCTGGTCTCCTTTTTTTTTCTCCTTATTAAGAATGTAATGAATTTCATGCAGCAAAAGAATAGAAATCAGTTTCAGTTCCCTTTCTATCCTTTATTCCTTTATCCCTCTATCGGAATAGAGCTTTATTTGCTAAGACTAAAAGACAAGCAGGCATTATTATTAAGGGCAAGGCTAAGTAGCAAAACTAGTACCATTTTTCTCTTTCAGACCTCTATAAAAATGGGCTTCAGAGAGCTAACTTTGTACCATTCATCGCTGTGCTGAAGGTAAGGAAAGTCACTTGTTGAATGCTTTCTTTCTTTGCCTGTCATATTGATAATCAGCAGTTTGTACAGGATTGCTTCAATTTTACTTTCAGGAAAAATGCTTTAATTATTATAGAGTTGAAGGTAATTGGAACAGAGGGGTAACAACTTTTCATCTGTAACATTAATATGTGTGTGTAATGGAAAAGCTGAATGTGTAACAAGGCAAAATGTTAACTTCTGTAAGTAACACAGTAGAAAATATTTAATTGGACAGAATTTTATTATAGTTTGTATGTGAGCAAGTTGAGATTGTATTTCTGTAATTATTATACAAATGTTGCTGCAATGTTTTTTGACTTTTTAGATTTAGCATGCTAACATTCTTTTCCCAACCCAGGAAGATTATTTTACTGACATTTTCTATATAGGTGTTATTTTAAAATGTGATCACTCTATCAATGAAGATTTTGCCACTAAAAAACTACAGTAAGTAAGGGAATAGCTACTCATATATTTTCTGTTATACAATAAGTAATGTTTTCAAGCTATCACATGGTGTCTACTGTTTCTTTTCATTTAATCTCTCTTCTCCTCCCATACACATGCTTTTTTCTTGTCTTGTTTTATCTTTCTCATCCTCCTTCCCACATAACGTTTTCCCTGTCACTTAGTCCAGTTGATGAAGGGCAGAGAGGAACCTACTACTGATCTGCTTCATTCTCTCCTCCCTGCACTGCTCCTGGATATTTCTATTCTGCTTGTGGCTGGATTACGTCTCTGCCACCTATTCAAGCAGTATGAGAATTAGCACCGTGTGGTCATTCAGCTCTCTGCAGGCCACCAGCAAATGCACCATGGACCACAGTTTGAGAACCATTCTGCTACACCACCACTTTAGTTGTTGGGTCTCATTTTTTCTCACTCAGATAAAGAATTGTTTCTATGGAAGTCCACTGCCCCTCACTCTTTCAAAATTCAAGTTTATCTTATTACGTTTTGTAATAACGTAAATACATTTTCTCATATATAAGTGCCTTTCTGAGTCGATATTACTGAGCCCCAAGGACTGCATGGCAAGGGGAACTTAAATTCTGTGGGAAGCTCCCTGACATCTGTCACACTCCGTTGTGACAGACTGGAAATTCTGCAACAGCTTCATTTAAATTAAAAATGGAGGTGTTTATTGAGTTAAATATGAATAATGTAGTCCATTGAGTAACCACTGGGGTTTCTTTGTTTTTATAATAAATAAAATGAATTTATGCTTTACCAACACTTTCAGTTTTTGGTATGGCACAGATTTTTGAATTTTGATTTTTGAAAGAGTAACTGTATTGTATAATTAGAAAAAAGGAAGCTGAAGGTTTTGGTTTCTATGTATCAGTGGGAAGTAGCTTGAGATTGTGGGATAAATATATTAATTGGCTATTTCTATTAGCATGTTCAGCAGTGAAATAGTTAAGTGTTTAGGATTTCTCAATGGGGCCTACTGGAGTTAGACACTCAGTTCCCATTAAAGCTGAATGGTAATAGGACACATAGTTGCTTTAAGGCCCCTTTGAAAATCCCATCCAATGTTGACATTTAAACTTATCAGGCTTCAAAATTAACATCTTCTTGAGATGAATGCTGCGATTCACATGTCTCAGAACTGCTGTTTCATGCTGTCAGGAAGGCAATGTTGTGTTTGATTCGTTTGAAAGATTTTCTTCCTGACAATGAAGTTATAAACATGATTAAAAATTAAAGCTTAGGCCACATCTATATACAGCTGCTGCTGTGGCATAGCTGTTTAGTGGGAGGAAAGTGCCATGGCATATTTCTGAAAAGACCTGCTTCTCTCCAAACTGTGTCAATTTAAAATTGCCTGCTTTAAATCTTAATATGTGCAAGATAGACTGAGATTGGTGGGAAGGAGAAAGCATTTTGAGTAATTGGAAGGAACTATCTTCTCACCCTTTGAGGATATCTGCCTTCCAGTTATCAATGTAGTGCACAATTCTGGAGCTGTAGAGCACTCAGAGCTGCTCATAGACACACTAATAGTAGCAGTAGGCAGAAACCTCTTTTCCCATATTTGGCACATCAAAAGAAATGACCCTTCCTTTTCAGACACAGACTAACCCACATTCATCCTTTTTTGCATTGTCTCCAGGTTGAATTATTGTAATATCTATGTTTTTTCATTTCTGAGTTAATTTTTGTGAGGTGAGCAATAAGGCACATCAATCCACCACTAGTGACGTGGATTGGCTGGGCCTCAGGATGGGGGACAAGGGAAGAAGAGGTGGACCAGTTGAAAGTTGTTTTTCTTTTTAAATAATTCACAAGATTTATGCCTTTAGCATTTTGTTTATATATTTGTCTATCTTGCCTTTTAATATTATACACTCTTCGGGGGGTGGGATTGCAACCTCCATTATGTTTGTACAGCACCTGGCACAATGGGGTCCTAATCCTGATTAGGGAGTTACTGCAATAAAAATAATAAATAATATGTGAGTTTGATTGCAAAAGCCACATAAAAGCTCCAGTTAGTTCAATTTATTGCAGCCTGCTTGCAAAGTTGGACTGACCAATGAGATCACACTATGGCAGTTCTTCATGCAGTGCACTTGGCTCCCTATCCGACTTTAGATTCTTTCTGAAGTCCTGATTCGATTCTTTAAAGCTGTCAGTAGGTTAAGACCTAGCTGTTTCGGAGAATGCAGAGTGAATGGCAGCTCTCAGCAGTGGCTGCGTTAGACAAGGATGCTATGGATGATTGAGTCATGGCTGAAACCCTGCAGGGTAGAGTATTCATTATAAAAGGCCTTGGGTTTCTACCACTGGAAATCAGGTTCAAACCAAAGCTATATACTTTTAGAGTTTAATATGAAACAAAATTCTCTGAGCAAACCCAAAGATGCGTTCAGAAAAACTCAGCAACCCAAAACAATGGTCTGACTTTAAAATGTGAGGTAAAAAAGGAAAGAGGGGTGAGTGTCATCTGTTGGGACAGAAATTTTCCTTGTCTGAATTATATATCTGGTGTGTGGTTGTTAGAAATGAAAGCATTAGAAAGAGATGTCAGTGCTGCTTAAGTATTGAAGTATCTGTTTTCATGACAAATTCTTACACAGTCCTAAAATGAAACGAGAGGACATTTTTGCCCCTTCCATAAGTGTACTGATTTCAGAGTTAAAAATTGTGGCTAACTATTCATATAGATTTCCAGTCTTCCACCAGTCCGATTGCTTCTTCAATCCATGCCATTTTATACATACAATATACCACAGATATAAAATATTTGGGCGAAAATCCCTTACTCCATAATTGCATATGTATGTTTCTGAGGGGTTATTAGTTTTGGGGGCCTTTTAAGGTAGGCTGGAATGGGACAAAGTATTTTCACATTGATGAACATTTCTCAACAGGCAGAGCCTACCTTGGTTCTCACAAAGGAACAAGTGCTCAGCTTCAGTTTGTCAAATGCCTGAGACTGCAAGTACTCCACAAAATGTTAGGAAGCCTAAGTACCCAACGGTTTGTTTAGAAAAATATCCAGACAATTTATAGAGATAATTTGCATATAAAGTTGTAACCAATACGTTAAAAACTTGATGATAAAAGGTCTGAAATGAGTTCTTGTTTTATTAGAGGGAGGGGTGAAGGGGTTCTTTACTACATGGTTTGGCAGCAGTTTGCCAACTTTTTTCATTTTGCAGCCCACTTAGTAAAAGAGAGATCCTCTCATGGACTATTGCCCTTCCCAACATCGTAATCCCCCACTGTTTGGTTCAACTTTGAATTCTTTGCACCAGCAGGAAGGGCTCCTCAGAGTATTGGTGTTCTACGAACCGTGTTTTGATGTGGAAAAATACTATCAATAAACAGTGATTCTCAAACATCTAAAGATTTCTTGTAATTGACATAGCATTTTACAATCACATAATACAATTCATCATACAGCTCAAATATTTTCTCTGTCGAGTTTATTATTGCACACAATAGAGCTACCGCTAATACTAAAAATAAACAGTTTCTGAAATGTTTTATTAGCAGTGGTATATCATTGACAGGTGCAGTTTTAAAATAGTATTTTGAGCTTGGGCTGAGCACATCTTTTAAACTGATGTAAAACAAAGTATAAACCATAATATCCATAATTGAGATTTATAAGAGATTAAGTCATTATATATTTTTTTCAGTTGATTCTGGTTTTTTTCTTTCTTTTTGGGAGGTGAAAATAAAATTACATTTAATTATAAAAATATATTTTTTAAAAATAACTCAGTGCTAAACACAATAACCTGCTTTCACATTGACAGTAGAAATAGCGTTCAGTATCGCTTTTTCAGCATTGGGTGATGGTTATATAGTGATACTTGCGTTGTTTGCAGTTATTCTGTAGGGTTTTCACATTAAAATGTGCATCTGTTCTTAAAAACCATCATCAGAGGAATTGTAAAATATTTATCAGCTAGCTTAGTTTTGTTTTTGGATCAGAGAAATGTAGGTGTTTAAAACTTGGCTAATTTAAAACTCTTAGAGAGATTTGTAGGTTTTAAATTTCATATAAAGGAATTGATAGATATAAAATTTCTTTTATTATGTTTTCTGCTTTTGTCCAACCACCTGTGATAGGAACACACATTTGTTGATTGGCTGATCTGCCAGTTTGTTTTTAAAGTCATTTTGCTGATGAAATTGATTCGTCAGTGTGTTCCATTCTTAATGCTCTGGTAACCCAGCAGCTTTCAATGTACTGAATAGTTAAAACCTGCTTTTGAGGTCGGTGTCAGCCACTCTGACCTCTGCTGAACTGTACTGAGTCAGAATTTCTGGGATTAATCCTTTGATATTGTGGTGGTTTTGCTTATCAATTGACTTCTTCATTACGGAAGATGCTAAGCCTTTTGTTTCCCTTCTTATTATGGAACCAAGCAAGTAGAAGGAATTTCTTAAGTAGAAGCCCCTTTTTTTATAAGTCTTGGAAGTGCTTATTTTATTTTTGTGAAATATATCTAGTCATTAAATGAATAAAAATAACTTCATCTACAATGCAGTTATGAATTACTGTGCTTAATATCAGCATTGTTTAAGGAGAGTTTTTGTTTATGATATGGATCAGTTTTCAAAGAACATTTTAACAAATAAAACATTGCATCTAGATTACATGTGAGAGAGAGTTGTATATATTTTCATTTACAGGCATAGGTTTTATCACTTAAGGATAAAATAATTGCTACTGTAACTGAGTCCTCCCCCCCATTCCCTGGCAAATCATAATGATTTCCCTCAGTTCTGTTTCAGCAAATGAATTTTTTTATTAAAACGGGCAAATCAAAGTTTATTACAGATATGTTATAGTTGGCTCTTGATGTTACAGGATAACTTAGTTTAATTACACGTGGCAGTTTTCTTTGCTTGTGATGTAATGTGAAATAAGGTCCTCCCTCTCCCCAAAAAAGCCCAAGCCAATTAATGAAGCTTTTAAGCTCTTTGTCACAGGCCACCATGGAGGTCTGCAGAGAAGAACTTTAATCCAATAAACATTTCATTTAGATCATGAAAAGAAAGCTTGAGGAGAAGCTCCTACAAGAGAGGGTTACCAGTGATTCTAACCGTGAAGTGATGTGAGGAATTTGCCAAATTAATCAGGAGACCTTCATATTTAACACATAAATGTGTCAAAACTAATCATAGAATAATTTAATTTGAGTTGAACCTTATGCTGTGAAAATTGTAAAAGCCACAACTGTTTTCTTCAAAGACTTCACTGTTGAGCTGGATGGACAGGGCAAGGGGAGGTTGTGAGAAACCCAGATAGCAAATAACACTGTCCGAAGTTGGTGGAAAAAAAGGAATAGATAATTAGGTGTAATTAGTGTGTATGAATTGTTGTCTCTTTGCCCTTGGCTTGAATAAATTTAGAATAAAAAACCCTAGTGGTGAAAATGCTTTGATGTAAGAAGAGTCATTGTGGTTTGGCAGCATAAAGGCAGTGTTTTATACTTCTTACATAATGGTTGTGATACAGAAAGAGTGAATGGACTCTGCACCCCCCAGTCTGCTTTACAGCAAGGACTTTTGGATTCTCTTGAAACAAAATGGATTAGAAGTTTTCAGTTGTTGGTAATGAGGTAGTGGACCTCATCAGAGCTAAGCGTAAGCCATCTTTAGCCTTTGTTTAGATCTTAATCACATTTTTTATTCTGGGAAATCTAGTTTCTTAAATCAACACTCCTTTTTCCCCTTTCTGCTAGCGGCTCTTACAAGAGCAAAAGCTAATAGTGGGGAAAGAAATAAAATCAGAATTTAAAAAAGAAAAAAAAAATCAAAACACGGCAAGCCAACTTTATCTTTGGTGTAACTCCATTAAAGTATCCAGAATTACAGCAGGTCTTAATTTGACCCATTGTTTGTAAATTATTGCACTTCTAATTTAATCTGAGATATCGCCAGAGTTCTTGTCTTGCAGCAAATTACTGTTTATTATTTAAAGACCATTAAGAACCATTAGTAGCTACAATAGTATGGGTATCTGTGTGTATGTATTCACACACAAAATATACATAGCAACATGTAAGATTCATGATATATACTGAATACAGTATGTCCTTCTAAAGATTGAGGTGAAATAGAAATGTTCAATTTAGTGTTGTTTCGACTGCACAGAGCTTGTTCTTTATCTTTCTTTCACTTCTTTCAGCTGGAAAAAGTAAAGACATTTTGTGCTCAACGATGCAGCTCACCCTCACCCATCAAACAAAAATCATTTTGTTTTGTTTTATTTCAAGATCTGAAATATTATACATCATAGTAAACTTCAGAGGCTTTTATTTTGCACCCATTACCCATTGTTCGAAATGTAATTATTTACTTTATAATGTATTTGTAAACATAGTCATAGATAATCCTATAAAATAAGTTGTAGCAAGATTCTAAAATGAACTGTGTCCTTCTGCAATAACTAGAAAAGAAGTGCTGATTTTTAATCACTAAAATTATAGGGCCAGATCCTGAAATGATATAAACCTGTGTAATTCCATTGACTTAATTCTTCATCTCAATGATTCATCTATTAAACCACTCTGATTAAAGCTGGAAGTGTTTCTATCATGAATGTAAAAAGACCCATATTACAAATTCTATTTGTCAAACAGTTAACTGCCTGGATTTTTGCTCTCCATTTAATTTTTTTTTTTTTAAATCAAAAATAAGTATTGCAGTCTCAACTACTACAATTAAATTCAGAGTTGTTGAGTTTGGGGGTTTGTTTTGTTTTGTTGTGTTATTTAAATGTAAAATCTGACCAAGGTAACATTCTGAAAATTCTCCACAAAGTATTTTTTAAATGTTTTTTTAAAGTTGTGTTAGGCATGATGCTTCTACTACCACTGTAGTAATCTGTAATATTTTATCATTCCACAGTTACTGAAAAATAATAGGAAAAAACTGTAAAGAAAGTAGCATTTTATTTAACCCTTTTGAAGCATTGTGCTATTATACAAAACAAGTAGTCTTTTGTACTTGAAGTTGATTTGAGCTGTGAAAGGCAACACCTGAATATCTCACAAGACTGAATAATTATGGCTGATTGTGTTTTTCAGGTATAGGTCACAGGAAATTCACTTAGGGTAGAATATATACAAAGCTAAGAAATATGCAGATTTTCTGTTGTAGGATTGTGTAAAAATTATTTACAGTTAATAGTTGCATAAAGGTTAGAAAGGTTGATGAAGTGATATTTAGTTTTGCTTTACTATTCACTGCATGTCAGAATGTAATTATGACTGATTCATGAAACTGTCTTAGAAACGAACCATCTTTATTAAAATGCTGATCAAGATAAGAGCTGACAGTAATAAAGAATAGAACATTTTAGTCTTGTTGCTTTTGAATGATTGCTAATTACCCCAAAGGTCATGTATAGTGCTTGGGAGGATTCATTGACATTATTTCTTTTAAGTCTACTGTTTCAACAACATCTGAACATGAAGACAAAAACTGAGTGCATATTGAACAAGACTTTGACCAAGTTTTTTATGCCATAAAATACCTGATGGTTCCTCCTTCCTGCTCTTGTTATAGTAAATTTAGGTTCTTAAAGAATCTAGACAGCAGAGTATTAGGAGTGCTGCAAATGTGGTATATTCATTTAACAGGGCCAACTTTAAACAAAAGGAAAACAAGAAAACCTCCCTTCTCAGGGTCCTGCATGCCATGTGTTGTGTAATTTATGGCGTGGCTCTATCTCCTTTCTCAGAAGCTGGCCCAGAGAGAAATCAGTGTACTGCCAGCATACCCTCTCTCTCTCTCTTAACAGGACAAGGTAGGGCATTAATTTATGGTTCAGTTTTCCCTGCCTTACTTCCAACAGCTTTAGGGAGGAGGGGTCTTATAAATCATAACTTTATTAACTTCAAATCCTGAAATAAGATGACGAGTGTCATTTGCTGACAATTTCAAGACTATCCATTGTTAACTAATCTAAAGG